>JAJIBD010026739.1:0-29341 GCA_021461705.1 Cryptotis parvus
GCATTGAAGGTAGGCAAAAGGATATACATGATAATCTCTAACAGTATGTATTGCAAGCCACAGTGTATGAGAAGGAAGGAAAGAGGAAGAAAGAGAGAGACAGAGAGAGAAAAGTAAAAAATTGCCTGCACTCTGGAGCACAGGCTGGGGCAGGATGGAATCATGGGACATTGGTGGAGGGAAATGAAGGCACTGATGGAGAGGATAGGCCGCTGGAACACTTTATGACTGCAGAAGCAAATATGAACACTTTTGTAACTGCTTATATCTCACTGTGGTATAGTAATTTTTTTTGCTTTTTAGGTCACACCCACGGCAATGCTCAGGGGTTTCTCCTGTGGCTCTACACTCAGGAATTACACCTGGCAGTGCTCAAGGAACCATATGGGATGCGATGGATCGAACCCAGAGTAGCATGGAGCCGGCTGCATGCAAGAACTTTATCACGCTTCTCAGCTGGATATCGCTCCAGCCCAGTAGGAATATTTTTAAAGAAGTTTATGAGCACAAAAGTATGAGAGAAGTGTCAGCCATTTGACATGAACTTGGTCTACGGGGTCTGCAGTGGCAAAGCCGACTAGAATGAAGCTACAGGATTAGGCAAGAAGTAAGATTATAGTCTGTTTGCCCGCATGTTTGTATTTTATTCTGTGTCCTAGGACACACCACTTGAAATAAAAAGGGACAGTCCACCACCTTGCACATTTATATGCATTTTAGTTAGGTCATTTCCTAGAACCCACATTTGTTCTTCGTCAGTATTCTTGTTCTTGTGATCAAGAGTGTAAAGAAAGCTTTGAATAAGGGTGCATTTCTTATCTTTTGCTTTTTTAAAATCACACCGGGAGATGCTTAGAGAGTGTCTTTGGGCTCTGACCTCAGGAATTATTCCTGGTGGTTCTCAGGGACCATGTGGGATGTCAGGATCAACCCAAGGTGGACCATATGCAAAGGCTTGAGTCCTCCCTTCTGGGCATTTAGGTTCATCACCCAAAACCACAGCACATGCTGAAGGAGCCATTTACAGCAGGTAGGGCCTTTCCTCATTTATGTGTAGTCTACTTTCTAATAACATTCCTTTCTGCATTTCCAACATCTGTCTTTAGTCACAAGGATCAACTAAAATATTTCAGCCCCAATTTTATCTTATTTTAATATAATCAAACCTACTGAAGTTCATACCAGTTACAAAATTTGGATTAGCAGTGTGATCAGAGTCTCATTTAATTGTTTATAGCATGTGTGAAGAAAGACTGAGGATAACTAACTACTGGGTTGAAGAAATAAAGCAGCCTTCCATTATAGCAACGGGCCCTAATAGCAACAACTCTTCAGTTGCTCAGGCAGCCTTGTACATCAGGGTGTGTAATTTAAGAAACTGCTCCAGATGGAATTAGAGAAAATTAATACACATTACCATTCTTTTGCTTTGACTGCTAAGCACAGACAAAATCCAATGGAAGGCATGAAATACTACGTGGAAATCTTTAAAGTCTTAGCAAGTAGTTTAGTGGTAAAGGAAAGAAAAAATATCCCTCGAATTAAAATATATATTCCTTTTAACCCAGTGTTTTAACTGATTTTATATTGCCAGAACCCTTTTCCCAAAACAAATTAAGCGTTAGTCAATGAGACTCACCTAATAATTGTCTTTCTATTAAAATCAACTAAATTTTTTGTGAACTTTCACTTTCAATTTGCTCCTTAAGATGATCCGGTATGTGTGTAATTTCATTTTATCTCCAGAAGATGAAATTATACTGAATTTCATCATATCACTTCAAAGAAGTTATATTTATGATTTTGTATAAAATTTCCAAATTCAGCATCAAAGGAAAGGAATTTGATGAAAAACTTGTGTGAAAGAAGAGACATTCTTTAGAAGATTCTTTCAATAAAAATACTGCGTTGTGGGACTGGGCGATAGCGGTGGGAAGGGTGTGTATGCCTTGCAGCAGCCAGCCCATGCCCACAGGTTTGATCCCCAGCATCTCATAACGATTTTTAGCACCTCAGGGAAGTAATTCCTGAGTGCATAGGTAGAAGAACCCTGAGCATTGCTGGGTGTGACCCCCAAGCAAAAATAAAATATAGAAAAAGAAATACTGTGTTGTGAATACAAATAGTAGAATTGTACTGAAAGATAAAAAAACATATGAAAAAGTTTTCAGGCATTGTTCCATAGCTGGTAAGAACTATATTATTTTATACTCATAGTCTTCAGTAAAAAATCAGTTACCAAATTAAACATTTTGAGCATTTTACTAGTTTGGTACACAGAGATAAAAATATTTCATCTGATGAATATTCATTTATGTAACTCTTATGGTGACTTTGTCTTAAGTCTTTAATGTCACGATAGTCACTGGTTTGTATCCCATGTCTCTACTGGCCATTTAGCTTTAATTGGAAACCACAGATGGTAAAGAAAACAGCCTTTATTCAGGTGATATTCTGTTTTTCAGATCTTGAAAGTCAAATGGAATTGATTTTTTAAAATGAAAAGTTTCTTTCCTTAGCAAAACAATACCAGAAAGATATTTGAAAATCATCTTTTCTGGCAATTCCATTTATTTGGAGTGGACAAAACTGGCGATTGTTAATCCTCAGGGATCATGTGAGACCAGAATTAAAGCTGGAATCTCCCATATATACAAAACAACCGGCATCATTCCAATGACCTGACTACATAATATCCCAACCTATATTTTACTGAGAAGGCTGGCGCCTTGTTACACAGCAAAATGTCTGAGGCCAAGGTGGTTGGTCATTTAGCCAGTCTTACAACTTGCTCCCAAACAAACTGAGAAGGTAGGTGAATTGTTGATGAGAAAACATAATGAGATACATGTTTATATGCAGGAAGGTGGGAGGGTTCAGGAAAATGGAGAGGAGAGTAGAAAAGGATGTATGCTAGTCTTAGCCCTTAAGCCCAAATACTTCCACTACTAGTCTGGTTTCCCTGAGTAGAATCAGCTTTGAGCTGCTCAAAGCGTCTGATCCTCATCCTTTATTTTCTTTCTCCTCCACCTGAGTTCTCTTTGCTCTGCTTTAAATCTAGAATTCAGGTCTCTCCTACAATGTTGCATGTGCACATCTTTAATAAGCACTGCGTGGGAAGTCAGGAGTACGAAATACTGTATTGAGTTACATTCTCAAGAGTGATCAGGTTCTCGGCCTTTTGGCTAGAATCAGTTTCTTCCCTCAATCCGGCCGATATGCTGGTGCCAAGACTCTTAGACATGGGGCAAGCGGTTTTATACTCTCCCTGTGCCCAGCCGTTCATGAGGCGGTGGGAGGCATGGGGGTTCTAATGGCCCACCAACCGAACCTCACAACCGGCCCGAACAACTCCCCCACACCTCGAGCCGCCCATTTTCCACATCGGACTTCCCTCTCTTCAGAACTCCCTGCAGCGACCAGCCCATCACAGCCCGGCTCGCCTTGACCGCTTCAGTTCATCAATAAATACTTTATTTGGGAGGTGTTTAAAGAATATGCCTCCCACGCCACGGCTGAAGGCCTAACGAAGCTGCTGGTGTTGTATTTGACATGCCAAATGCCAGTAACAGGCTATATTAGGTCATTCCCATGACCTAATATAATGGTTTGAGAGCTCTTTATGTTCCTGTAGCAAGCCGATGCCCTTTGCTCACTACTGGCATGAGACAGGGCATATGGAGATATTACTGAGTGCCCGCTCTAGCAAATAGATGATTAAGGGAAGATCGTGATCGAGATTCTCAAGAACTATGCTTGAGACTTGAGAAATTTTAGATACCAGCAGACACTGGCACATCATAGTCTGATAGTCTGGTCCTCAAATACAACTAGATAAAGGGTCTGTAATTCTGTTCTACCCTTTGACTATAATAAATTCCCCAGATTAAGAATTTGGTAGAAAAAAATGAATTTTATCTAGGAATTACCAGCTAGGGAGCTAGAGTATATTAAACAAATACAGAGGTTTGAGAGGGTTATCATAAATAGACTTAACTTCCATTTGGCTGAGCTGCTCCGCTTCTTGCTCATAAGGTCTTCAAGCACTGTCAGGCACCTCAGGCATTGAGCCTAAGTAAACCCTGAGTATATCTTGGTGTGTCTCCCCAAAATGAAAGAAAACAACAAACAGCTAGGTAGAGAATTCTCTTTGAAGATCAAAGAAGTCCAAACTCCTTTGAATTCTACATGCTAGGGGTTTTTATGTTTTGTTAATTATTATTATTACTATTACTACTATTGTTATTTTACTCTTATTTGCTTTTTGGGGTCACATCTGGTGTTGTTGAAGGTTACTCCTGGCAGTGCTCTGAGGGGACCATATGAGTATTTTTCAGGGGAATTGAACCCAGGTTAGCTATGTGCGGCAAATGCCCTCCCTTCTGTACTTAGCCCCCTTTTTTACTTTTATATTTATTTTCAGCATTTTGTCTGCTTTTTGTTTGTTTTTTGGCATCAAAATTCGGGGCTTAAAAACAGTAAAATTTTACAAAGAAATATACAAGAAATCACCATAATAGAATGTGAACTCATTGGAATCTGAAGTTTTGGAAAGTCTCATGGGATGTGACTGAATTTCTTCATCTAAGTTTAGTTTCTACCTTCTGGCTCTACCTCTACTCTTTTTCTTAAGCCTCAATCATTGCTATTGGTTCTATCTTCTTCCCTGTAATAGCACAGAAATTCTCTTTTTAATACATTCTGTTATTAATCCCAAACCTATATCTACTCAAGGTACTTCAGGGTTCCAATTTGTGGGGGAAAAGATCCAATCCATATTGATGCTAACTCTTATAACAGAGGCTCATAAACACCAGTATATATATTTTTATTTTTCCTTCTCATCCATCTACCCTTGTCTGCCTCTATGGATAGCCAGGTCTCTCTCTCTCTCGCGCTCTCTCTCTCCTCCCTCCTTACTTCCCTCCCTCTACACTCTCTCTTCTCTCTCTATCTTTTAAATTCAAACATTGTATTATTTTGTTAACCCTTTGCCTACTTTCAACATTCAGTTCTTATCAGAGTAGATCTTTTTCTAGTATTGACACACGGTCCCTTCTCTATCATAACGCCCTTTGGACAGGTTAGAGTTTATCTAAACAGTAGTCACCAGAGAGGGTGAGAACTTACCCTTTATTAGCTTCTAGGGAGAAAAACAGAAACACAGGATATGCCATATTTTCCCTATTTCTATAAAGCCAGGGATGAGTATGCAGAAACCAATTTGAAGAGAATGATGAATCATCTTTCCTCATTTATCCTGAACTAAACAGCTAAGAGACACTAGCCATGAGACAGGAGGAGCTCAAAGTCCCAACTTTTAGTGGATGCTTGTGAAGCTTCTACTGAAGAATTTTTGCCGCACCATCCAGCCTTCAAATAGGATCAAACAAATGCAAAAAAAGAGAAAATTTCTTTTCATGTATGAGTCTTCCCTGAATGTTCTCATTGTGGATATCTGTAAAAAATCTGCTACGCCAGATTCCTAGTGAGGGAACATTTGTGAAGGCACATTAGTATAACCTTTGTGGAATAATTAAAAACAGTAATTCTGTCCAATTCTGTTATCCCACTTCTAGTTAGTTACCAAAGGAATGTGCAAATACTGGTTCAAAGAGTCATATACACCCTATGTTATTTTTGCAACTTTAGTCAAAATATCAAAGTTGTAAAAGTGCGACAGACAACTGTATATACTATAGATATTAACACGTCATAGCACTGGACTATAAAAACAAAGGAAATCCTGCATTTTCAAAATCAAATGTAGATGCAATAGCATTAAAAGGGACTGACTTATCAGGAGCAGTGTATGATAGCATTGCTGGGGGAAAGTGGTCTTTGGAGCACCAGGTCGTTCTGAAGGCGAGATTCATTCTGTGGTGGGAGTTACTAAGGCAAAAATTTAGTGAGGAAATGAACTAAGAGAGGAAGAGAAAATGATCAGCGAAAGTTAATTTTCTTTTGGAACATTAAATGGTTGGAGTTTGACAAAAGGGATTCCTTTGACTCAAGACCTAGATGTCCAGCATTGAAAATGCATCAGCTGTGACAGATACAAAGAGAACAGCAGCAGGGATTTAGTTCTGCAAGTGTCTTCACATCCCTGCCTTATCAGCTGACCTTGTGGGAAAGCCTCTGAATTGGGAAACGCCCTAACTTCAAAGGATTGAGTATTGCTTTGAATGCAGGGTCACCAAGAGCCACTGCCAGCACTCCAGTATAGAGCCGTGGCAGCACCCAGGAACTCTGTATTTTTTTCTCTAAAACAAGTAAAAACCTTTGTTGTTTTGATTTTCATCTCTCTGATGATTAATGATGATCATTTTTTCATATGTTTTTGGCAATTCAATTTCTAGGTTGTTAGTTTCTGTTCATTTCTTCTCCCCATTTTTTGATGAGAGGTTAGTTTTTGTTTTCTTCTTGTAAAAAGTTCTACCAGTGCCTGATATATCCTGGATATTAACCCTTATCAGATGGGTATTGGGTGAATATTCTTCACCATTCTGTGAACTCCCTTTATATCTTAGTCACTGTTTCTTTTTGAGGTGCAGAGCTTTTTAGTTTCATGTAGTCCCATATGTTTATCTTTTCTTCTAGTTGTTGTGTTAGTGATGTTTCACATTTGAAGATGCCTTTAGCTTCAATGTCGTGGAGGGTTTTTCCTATATTTTCTTCAATGTACTTTATGGACTCAAGTCTGATATTGAGATCTTTAATCCATTTTGATCTTATTTTTGTGCATGGTGTTAGACACAGGTCCAAATTCATTTTCTACATGTTGATGCCCAGTTTTTCCAACACGACTTGTTGAAGAGGCTTTTGTGACTCCATTTTGGACTCTGCACCTTTATCAAAGATTAAATGATCATATGTTTTAGGTTGGGTGTCAGGATACTCAATTCTATTCTGTTTTTCCAATACCATGCTGTTTTACTTACTACTGCCTTGTAGTACAGTTTGAAGTTTGGAAAGAGTGATGCCTCCTATCTTCTTTTTACCCAGGATTGCTTTACTCCACAGAGACTGGCACATATCCAAAAGAGCAAGAACAAGTGCTGGTGTGGAAGTGGGGAAAAAGGGGACACTCATTCACTAGTTGGTGGGAATGCCTGCTGGTACAGCCTTTCTGGAAAACAATATGGACATTCCTCCAAAGACTAAAATTGAACTCCCATTTGACCCAGCCATACCACTCCTGGAAATATACCCTGGGAAGCCAAAAATATGCAGCAGAAACACCATCACTACTTTTATGATCACAGCTGCATTATTCACAATAGCCAGAATCTGGAAACAACCAGAGTGCCCGAGAATCGAGAATTGATGACTGGATAAAGAAGCTTTGGTTTATCTACACAATGAGAATACTATGCAGGTGTTAGGAGAAATGAAGTTATGAAATTTGCCTATAAATGGATGGACCTGGAGAAGATCATGTTGAGTGAAATTTGCCAGAAGGAGAGAGACAGATATAGAATGACTGCATTTATTTTCATGACATAATTATATATATATATATATATATATATATATATTTACATATTATTATACCAATATCCAAGGTCAAGTGAAACATAGGTCAGGGAGGTCTTGTCAAAGTTGGAAGTTATCACAAACATGTGGGAGTCAGAGGCTAGGTAAGATAGAAAATGGAACAGTGTGCTAACCATAATTGAAAGTGCTAATACCAACCTAGAACTGAGCATTAAATACAGTCAAAAAAGACACACGTGACAAACTTTTAATGTATGCGCTGTAATTCACAATGTGTAAGGGAAGGAAAAAGAGAAAGAAATAGAGAGAAAGGAAAGAAATAAAGAACCTGCCATGGAGGCAGTCTAGGGAGGGGGGGGGAACCAGGGACGTTGGTTGTGGGAGTGGGCACTGTGGAGGGGATGGGTGATGGAACACTGTCATGACCAAAACCCAACTATGAACATCTTATGAAATGCTTTGTAATTGAATATCTAATGGTGGTATAATAAAGTACTCTAAAAAATAAAAATAAATAAAACAAGTAAAAACCTTCATGAAAGGAACTCCTAGTTAGCTGCTTAGAGGAAGTTGTTGCCTTTAACTCTGAACTGAGCTGCTCATTCATCATGATCCATGACCATCGCCAGGAAGCACAGACATTTGCTTTGCTGAGTTTCTTGTGTTCTGCAAAAGCATTAGTGAAAACTACTGTAAAAGAGAAAACAAGGATATTTCTCTTCAAAGTTTAGTCCTTTATGCTCTCTTTGGTGGGTCTTCTCTTTTCTTCTTCCTCTGACGTTTTTATTTTTTATTGCTTTTCATGGTAGAGATGCAAACCCTTTTCTTTGAAGTGAGTGCACATTTGTATTTTAAATAAATCAGATCATGAAGTCCCTTGGTAAATGGAGACCATACTCAGAGGCTTGGGGAACATAAAAGATCATCATATCTACATTTAAAAGACCTATCAGTACAAAATGTGGATTTACAGTAATAATGATTTGAATTTAGGGTTTTATTCACAGGAATAGTGTGATGTCAGTCACAGTTATGCAATCTAAATGTTCAGCACTGTTCTCTAGTTCAGTATTTACTTTCTCTCATATTCCACAATTCCATCAAGTCAATAAATATTAGGCTAGCCCCTTTCTAAATATGAACATGGAATTCAGAACCCTAGAATTCTATGTCCTTTGGATAATACATAGAGGTGGCCTTTGCACACAAATGATGCTGGCTTATATCATGATAGATCATTTCATTTATTGGGGCAATCATGGAAAAGTTTTGTAAAATTCTAAATCTTGACTTTGGCCACTTTTTCACAAAAAAATGGAAATGAAGCCTTTTTTTTCATAAAGTTGGTAGGGATGTGAAATCTGCAGTGATGCTCAAATAAATTATTAAAATCCATAGAACCATCACTGCTCACTGTCTTCCCATTCATCATCGATTTGCTCGAGCGGGCACCAATAACATCTCCATATGACCTGTCTCTCATGCAAGTAGTAGAGCCCAAGGGCACCTGCTTGCTCCAGGAACATAACAAATACATTCAATAGTATTCTTTCACCCATGGTCTAGTTTTCGGCAATTTTCAAAATACTTTAACCAATTTTAAAAATGTTGCATGCTGTAAGAGTTTTTAGAGTGTAATATCACCATGACTGGTATTAAAAAATTATTCGGTATACATTATGGGGAAACGAGTATGAGACAGATTGTCAGTTGTCACTGGTGAAAGCTACACCTAGTTTTCTTTTTTCTTTTTACATTTAGCTTTCATGTAAAGACTTAAGATACACACTTAGCAACTTTTAAGCATTTTAAATGCCAAGAATTAGAGCAACTGTCATTGGAGTTCTTTTAAGTCAAATAGTATGAAAAGATACAGTCAGACCTGTGTAATTGCAGTACTTAGCACAATAGCCAGGATATGGGAAAAACCAAAATGGCTAATGACAAATGAACAAATAAAGATGAGCAAATAAATACGGTATACAGTAGACTATAATGGCTCCAAGTACAAATGGAATTGTGCAGGTCACTGCAACTCTGAATGGAACTGGAATGTCTGTTTTGCACATACCAGTGTATTACTGGGTTTTTAGTGAGGGCTGGATAGTCCTGTTATTTACAGATTTTCCCCAGGAGAGACACAGCGTAAGAGTCCCTGAGTCTGGAGAACAGTATGACCCACATGTTTTTATACCACCTTCCAGAGAACCAGATGACTTGTTGCTGCTCTGAAAATGATATGATCTGACCTGTGTAGAACTCTGACTGTATATTGACTTTTAAAAAATGAGAAATCTTTTTTAAGTATTTTATTATACTTTCATCAATAATGTGCTATATTTAGAGGTGACTACAAGAGTATGCCACCCTCATGGCAATCCTGGCAAGCTGCCCATGTCGTATTTGATATGCCAAAACCAGTAACAATATGTGTTGGAGTCATTCCCATGACCTAATATAATGGTTTGAGGCTCTTTATGTTCATGGAGCGAGCAGATGTCATTGGGCTCTTCTAGCATGAGACAGGACATACGGAGATGTTACTGGAGCCCGCTCGAGCAAATTGATGATGAACAGGAAGACAGTGATAGTGATAGTGAATATTACCATGAATTTCTATACCCAGTGCTCTGCTCCATGGGGGCCTGGATAGTCGATGGTCTGACATAGAAAATGACTGAGTACCCTGGGATGAAACCAGAACTACGGGGAGACACTGGAAAGCTACCGTGGTGTATTTGATATGCCAAAAACAGTAACAATAATGGACCTCATTCCCAAAGAATGGAGACATTACTGTTGCCAGCTTCGAGCAAATCGGTGTAACTGTAATATAACTTTCTTGTTAGAAATATGGCATAAATTGGAATTTAGAACCAGTAATTATTCTCCCCTTCTAAAATGAGAGCTGAGGGCCCAGAGCGATAGCACAGCGGGTAGGGCGTTTGTCTTCTATGTGGCTGACCCGAGTTCGATCCCTGGCATCCCATATGGTCCCCTGAACAGCGCCAGGAGTAATTCCTGAGCAGAGAGCCAGGAGTAATCCCTGAGCGTCACTGGTTGTGACCCAAAAAAGCAAAAAATAAATAAATAAATAAACAAATAGATAAATAAATAAAATGAGAGCTGATATATCTATCTGCTAGATTTGTTGAAGTACATGAAGGTAGTTAATCGACTTAAGTAACATTCAACAAGTTCATCTGAGAATGTAAAATGCAGGAGGAAAGTTTTTTGTCTCATACTTTTATTGCAACATCCCTTGTTAAGAGTGTTGCTGTCAAAAGGGTCCTAGAGCTCATAATTTGGGCTCTGAAGGCCCATAATTTGCATGCTTGAAGATTTGGGTTGGATCTCTTGCACTGCATTGAACACTGAACTCTGACAGGGTGAATCTAGTGATCCCCAATACTGAGCCAATTATTGAACCAGTTGAACAAGTATTCAAATAGACAAAGTATACTATAGTAAAGAGTGAGTATTTATAAATAGCTCCACATTTTCATGTATTTGTGCTACCATAGATATAGTTCAGATAAGGGCAGTCTCTTCCCGTTGAAACCTCTCTTAGTCCTACCATAAAGAACACTAGTTTATATGTTTTGTCACCATTTATTTTTTTTAAAAAAATCAGCTTCAAATGCTGCCACAGCTTGATTTCAAATTTTCTCTAAGGTCTCCTTCAGTCATTTATCTTCAGATTACTGGAGTGTTGTTCGTGCTCTTCCATCCAGAGCAGTCCTGTTCAAAGGAACACTGTGATAAAGTACTATCTCTGTATCTATGACATTTAATAAAACAGCCACAAGCCATTTATGTCTATTGGCTGAGTACTAGAAATGAAAGTTAGCTCATATGAAGAAATGACTTTAATAATCTACTATATTTTAGTTGATTTAAATAAATAAATTTACAGGTGGTTAAAACTGCCACATCGATTGTTTTAATGTTTATGATTTCTCTTTATTCTCAATCCTTTCTACTCAGACACCATCTTACAATGATTTTATTTAATTTTTATTTTTTGATGATCACACACAGTCATCTTCAGGGGATAATACTGGTTCTGTTCCCTGATGTCACTTTTCGGTGATGCTTTTGGGAGTCCATGAATCCCAGAATTGACCTGGGCCAGCACCAAAAAGGCAAGCAATTTGCACTATTACTTGGGTCCAATTTGTACTATCACTTGGGCCTTGCCATATGTCATATTTTTTTAATTTTTGGATGACTGCCAGAGATAATCAGAGATTACTCCTGATTCTGCACTCAGGAATTATTCCTGTTGGTGCTTGGGGACCATATGGGATGCTGGAGATGAAAACCAGGTTGGCCACATGCAAGGCGAATGCCCTCCCTGCTGGACTATCACTCTGGCCCCAATGTCATTTTTTTAAATGGACATAACCCTCTCACTATTAACTCTATACCATGTGTACTCTTCTTATTTATACTTTTTTTTCCCAAGAATGTTACACTTTATTTTTTTATTTATTTTTTTTTACAATTAAAAAGTTCATGTTTGGGTTTTGGTCATACAGTGTTTCAGCACCCGTCCCTCCACCAGTGCTCATCTCTATACAAATAAAAAGATATACAATTAAAAAAGTTCATGTTGGGTTTTGGTCATACAGTGTTTCAGCACCCGTCCCTCCACCAGTGCCCATCTCCCACCAACAACATCCCCGGTTCCCTCCCCCTTCCCCAGCCCTGCTCCATGGAAGGTTCTTTATTTCTTTTCCTTTCTCTCTCTTTCTCTTTTTCCTTCCCTTCCAGACTATGGATTACAGAACATACATTAAAAGGTTGTCATGTGAATCCTTTTGCCTCTATTTAATGCTCAGTTCTAGGTTGGCATTAGTACCCTCGACTATTATTAGCACCCTGTTCCATTTTCTGTCTTTCCTAAACTCTGACTCCCACACATTTGTGATAATTTCCACCTTTGACAAGAACTCCGATATATGCTTCACTTGACCTTGGATGTTGGTATCATAATATGTACATATATATTTATGCCATGCAAATAAATGCAGTCATTCTGTATCTGTCTCTCTCCTTCTGGCTAATTTCGCTCCAACATAATCTTCTCCATGTCCATCCATTTATAGGCAAATTTTATAACTTCATTTTTCCTAACAGCTGCATAGTATTCCATTGTGTAAATGTACCAAAGCTTCTTTATCCAGTCATCGATTTTCGGACACTCTGGTTGCTTCCAGATTCTGGCTATTGTGAATAATGCTGCTATGAACATAAAAGTAGGGATGGTGTTTCCGCTGCGTATTTTTGGTTTCCCAGAGTAGATTCCCAGGAGTGGTATGGCTGGGTCAAATGGGAGTTCAATTTCTAGTCTTTGGAGGAAAGTCCATATTGTTTTCCAGAAAGGCTGTACCAGCCGGCATTCCCACCAACAATGGATGAGTGTCCCCTTTTCCCCACATCCACGCCAGCACTTCTTGTTCTTGCTCTTTTGAATATGTGCCAGTCTCTGTGGTGTAAAGTGGTATCTCATTGTTGTTTTGATTTGCATCTCTCTGATGATTAGTGATGATGAGCATTTTTTTCATATGTTTTTTTGGCCATTCGAATATCTTCCCTTGCTGAAGTTTCTGTTCATTTCTTCTCCCCATTTTTTTGATGGGGTTGTTTGTTTTCTTCTTGTAAAGTTCTACCAGTGCCTGATATATCCTGGATATTAACCCCTTATCAGATGGGTATTGGGTGAATATTCTTTCCCCATTCTGTGGACTGCTTTTGTATCTTAGTCACTGTTTCTTTTGAGGTGCACAAGCTTTTTAGTTTCATGTAGTCCCATATATTTATCTTTTCTTCTAGTTGCTTTGTTAGTGATGTTTCACCTTTGAAGATGCCTTTAGCTTCAATGTCATGGAGGGTTTTTCCTATATTTTCTTCAATGTACTTTTTATGGATTCAAGTCTGATATTGAGATCTTTAATCCATTTTGATCTGATTTTTTGTGCATGGTGTTAGACACAGGTCCAAATTCATTTTTTTACATGTTGCTGCCCAGTTTTCCCAACACCACTTGTTGAAGAGGCTTTCCTTACTCTATTTTTAGACTCATTGCACCTTTATCAAAGATTAAATGATCATGTGTTTGAGGTTGGGTGTCAGGATACTCAATTCTATTCCATAGGTCCACAGGTCTGTTTCTATTCCAATACCATGCTGTTTTAATTACTACTGCCTTGTAGTACAGTTTGAAGTTGGGAAAGGTGATGCCTCCCATCTTCTTTTTTCCCGAGGATTGCTTTAGCTATCCTTGGGGGGGTTTATTGTTCCATAAAAATTTCAGGAGCATTTGGTCAATTTCTTTGAAGAATGTCATCGGTATCCTCATAGGGACTGCATTGAATCTGTACAGAGCTCTAGGGAGTATTACCATTTTGACAATGTTGATTCTCCCCATCCATGAACAGGTAACGTGTTTCCATTTCCTTGTGTCCTCTTTTATCTCTTGGAGCAGTGTCTTGTAGTTTTCTTTGTATAGGTCCTTTACATACTTGGGTAAGTTGATTCCTAGGTATTTGATTTTCTGTGGCACAATTGTGAATGGAATAGTTTCCTTAATATCCCTTTCTTCTCTTTCGTTATTTGTATATAGGAAAGCCACTGACTTTTGGAGTTGATTTTGTATCCTGCCACGCTACTATATGTCTATTATTTCTAGGAGTTTTTTGGTAGAGAGTTTAGGGTTCTCTAAGTATAATATCATGTCATCTGCAAATAATGATAGCTTGACTTCTTCCTTGCCTATATGGATGCCCTTGATGTCCTTTTCTTCTCTGATTGCTATGGGAAGTACTTCCAGTACTATATTGAATAAAAAGAGGTGAGAGTGGGCAACCTTGTCTTGTTCCTGATCTCAGGGGAAGGCTTTCAACTTTTCCCCATTTAGAATGATGCTTGCTGTGGGCTTTTGGTAGATGGCTGTAACTATCTTGAGGAAAGTCCCTTCAATTCCCATTTTCTGGAGCGTTTTAATCATGAACGGGTGCTGGATCTTGTCAAATGCTTTTTTCTGCGTCTATTGAAAGGATCATATGGTTTTTATTTTTTTCTTTTATTGATATGATGTATTATGTTGATTGACTTGCGAATGTTGAACCATCCTTGCATTCCCGGGATGAATCCTACTTGGTCATGATATATAATCTTCTTGATGAGTCTTTGGATTCTGTTTGCTAGTATTTTGTTGAAGATCTTAGCATCCGTGTTCATCAGGGGATATTGGTCTGTAGTTTTTCTTTCTTTGTGTTGTCTCTCCCTGCTTTGGGTATCAGGGAGATATGTGCCTCGTAGAAGCTGTTTGGGAGTGTTTCTGTTTCATTGAATTTTAGTTCTGTGGCTTGTCTCAAATGCTGAATTATTTGAATATTAAAAATACAAACCTCATGTACGATACCTTTATGCCCAATTATATACCATATTTATATGTCCTTCCTGAGAGTTTTTGATGAGAAATATTTTTTGATGTACTTATTGAATGGTTTATTGATTGCCTTAAAAGCATCTTCTATTAATTAGTAAGTTCTGTGAATGAGGTTTTGACTTCTTATATGTCTTCTGCTAGAAAATGTTTAATCTGAAAGGAAACAGATTCAACACTTAGCAATCATTTAATTATTTACTTTAATTAGTTTCATATAATTTTCATATGATTAGTCTGTCAAACTTGAAAGTTAAAAAACATCCTATTGTTATAAGATAAAAATACACCATAAAATGCAAACATTAAATGCTCCAATAAAGTTTTAAAACAAAAATCTTTATAATATTAAATAGTAAAGAACATTTGAGTATGAAAGTTACTTAAGGCATAAAACGTTTTTTCATCATTAATTTAGAGGTGATGGTGATCTAGCCCTGCGCCTCACACATATAAAACAAGTTCTCTTGTACAAAGTTGCAACATGACCCATATATTTTATATTTAAAGAGAAACAGATTTGTATAAACAATCCTAGAAATATGTATTCCCCAGTATAGTGCGTATAGTGTGTATATATATATATATATATTTGTGTGTATAAATGTTTAGACACATTAAGTGTATATGCATGTATACATAATTATGTATGGATATATATGTATACATATTTCATTAACAGGTATATTAGCAGGTTATAATTATAGAGCTACATAACATCAAGGAAATTAAATTATGACCTATAATGAAGAGTAGCTCACATATAAAAATACACTGGAAATAACTTGAATGATCGAATGACTAGGTGAAAAAATTAAAGGATCGAAATGGGAAAAGATCATACCTCTTCTAGTTAACTATTATAAAAGTCACTCTTGCTTTTTCTCTATAAACACATATGAATAATTTTTTGGGAGGTCACACCCAGCAACGCTCAGGGGTTTCTCCAGGCTCTGCACTCAGGAACTGCTCCTGGCGGCACTCGGGTGACCATATGGAATGCTGGGGATTGAACCCGGACCGGCATGGGCCGCCACGTGCAAGGCAAATACCCTACCTGCTGGACTATCACTCCAGCCCATAATTTTTAAATAATCCTATTAATCTCTAAAATGCATTGTTCTTGGAACATAGTACATGTGATACATAAGCTTTAACTTAATGATTTAAAAAAGAAGATTAAGTGAAAGATTCATTTGTTTCATGCATATTTATATGTTTATATACATATATGTATATACACACACAAACAAACACATATCTATATGTATGTATGAGAACTCATCCAGTTGGAATTTCAGGGCCGGAGTGATAGTCCAGTGAATAGGGTGTTTGCCTTGCACGTGGCTGACCTGGGTTTGATCGCTGGCATCCCATATGCTTCCCCTGAGCACTGCCAGGAGTAATTCCTGAGTACAGAGCCAGGATTAACCCCTGAGCAGTGCCAGGTGTGACCTAAAAAATAAGCTACATACATATATATATATATATATATATATATATATATATATATATATATACACACACACACATATATATGTATATATATAATTGGAATTTCTCTATGTAGATTAAAAATATGTATAACTCAACAGGAAAATAAATGAAAGTGTTGAACAGATTCTTCACAGAACTATTAGATGACCACTAGCAGATATAATAATTTTCAACATCACGATTCCAAGAATCTAAATTAAATCCACATGAAGATATTACTGTTTTTTCACAAAATGCCTAACATTCAAAGATTAATCACACAAAGCGCCAAAGTACAATGATAAATAGTAGAGATAAAATGCATAGTCTCCTTTGTTCCAGGGGTACATCAGATGATTCACAAAATCAAAAAGGCACTGAAAATACCATGTGATCAGTTTTAAGATGGAGAAGCAAACAGATACTCTGAAAAGAATAAAATGGCATTTTTCTTTGCCAGTTGTGGAAGGGCTTAGGCTATTGTCAAATGTAGAACAATGCAGAAATGGAAAGCTAATTTTTGCTAGAATGGCCCTTTGAAATTTTTAAACTGTTAAGATGCATAAGCAATTTTAGTATTATATATCAATTATTGTATTAAATATTGAAATTAATATAATTATTCTAGAATAATTCCAGTAAGAGAATCCTGGTAGTTTTAGCCGTCCATCATATTTTTTTCAACTTAATTACAATCACAAATATGTTCCATGAATTGAAATGGCAGGGTAGTTGCCAGTCCCTGCCATGGTAATTAGCTTGTATTCGTGTTTCCCTGGTGTTTCTCCTATGTATCTGGACTACCATTGAATCACCACTTGCTGTGCATTCTTCTTAGAATCCATTTGGGTCTGGACAGTGGGTCATTTCAATAAAGAACTTTATACAGAGAATGAAGTCCTTTCATATGTTCATAATTTTTCATCTAATTGAGTTAATTAGATCACATTTGAATGCATTCTTTTGTTGAGAAACTTTTTCTACTGAATTACCTACTGCTGCTTAGGGTACACAAAGCCTAGTGATCTGCTAAATGTTCTCCTTCAGCCCAGGAGCACTTGGCCCTGCAAAAGGAAGTGTGCCTGTCACTCATGTGAATGTCCAAACACCTTCCCAAGTAGGAGTCTCTCCAATGGCAGGGTCACACAGAGATGCTTTTTGTACACCTTCCTCACTTCTTAAAAATTAGAGGTGAGTTATTGATTTTTTCTTTTTCAGGTGTATCACTTGTCTTCCCATTCTTCATCAATTTTACTCAAGCAGGTGCCAGTAACATCTCCATTCGTCCCTGTCGCTTGCTAGTGTAGCCCAATAGCTTCTGCTCATTCCAGGAACACAAAACGCCTCAAACCATTTGTTCAGGTTATGGGAATGAGGTCTATTATTGTTACTGTTTAGGCATATTGAATATGGCACCGGTAGCTTCCAGGCTTTGCCATGTGGGTGGGATACTTTTTCAGGTGAAGCAATGTTAATTTTATTGAAAATAAATCTTCTAAGAGAAATTTGAAGGAAGAGAAGCCTTGGACTCTAGATGGTGCTTTAGTATCTTATCTTCCATCTTTTAGGCTTTTCCTGCAACTTTTTCTTTTCTGTGTCTATATTCCCCTTCCCTGGTTGGGTGCTTTAGATTCTCCATCTCAAATGCTAAGTGTATGCATCTCAAAGGAATGTGTTCTTCTTAAGGTTGAGATACTTCAGGGCTGGGCAATTCTTTTCTTAATTATTTCCCCAAAACTCTTAGTCCCTTCTGTCTACTTTGCTAGCATGATTCCTCTCTTAGATTTTCACCCCCTTTAAGTCATGAAGGGGCACATGGGTAAAAGTTCAACTTCTCTGCTTCCTGGGATAAGGGTAAGGGCCTGTGTATGAAAGGAATGAAATCCTATGCTAATTTATAATTAATGGGATCCAGAGTGGTGTATTAAGTTTCAAAGTTGTCAATCTAAAAAAAAAAGAAATCAAAGGAAATATTAATCTCTAGAGAAAAATATCATTTTCTCTGACCCAAAGAAAGCAAAGTATCTACATTATCAAGAAAATAATGGCCATATCATATTTTATGCTATAGAGAAAATTGTTCGTTTATGCTTTGATTGGCCACCTATAAGGACATGCTCTAATTCTAAGAGAGATTTAATTTAGCTTTTTAGTATTAAGATTTCTTAAAGAGAAATGTCAAATCCTTGATGGGTATACAGCAAGGTTGATTCTTTCTGTTGGTCTTATCATTGAATGATTTAGATATAATTGATTTTATCCTTGAGAGAAGAACAGCAACAAGAAATTTCACAGAGCTTTCTAGCTGTGGGAGTGACAAACAAAACTTAATAAAGTGGCTTTCATTTAGGTAGTGGATTAATAGAAGGGTAATCTAGTTTTCCAGGTTTGTTAAGACCTACCCAATGACCAGAGTGGGTTTCAGCTAGGCTTAATTTTTTGTTTGGGTAAGGAAAAACAGTATTTCCATATTCTTCAATTTCCTGATGCATCCCTAAATTAATAATATACTTCATTAATTTTGACCTCTTGAGTCCAGTAAAAGTCTGTCTCTATAAAGAATCTACCATACAATAGTTCAAAGTGATTAAGGTGAAGTTTTGCCTTAGAAGCCATTCAATATCTAAGAGTAGGCAAAGAGTGAGAGCCCAGATTCAAACATTTCTTGACATGATTTTCCTAATATATTTTCTAGGGTATGATTAAATTTCTCCATTTTTCCTGGCATCTGGTTTTGCCAGTCTTTGTGGGATTTATAATATATTTTTTAAAGCAGAGGCTAAATCTTCAGTAACTTTAAAAGATATCATATTAAATAAAGTAAACCAGAAGAAGAAGGAAAAACACAGGATAATATCATGTCTATGTGGTATTTAGAGTAAATGGATGAGGAAATACAGTTTTTTTAAAGGGGGTACCCAGATCAATCTTAGCTCCAGAGTATTGGGAGGAGAAGGAAAAAAAAGAGGGGAGGGAAGGGAATGAGGAAAAGAGACAGATAAGAAGGAACAGGGGTTGGGTCAGGGGATTCAGGTACAAAGGTATAATAGAGCTAAGCATCAAAACCTCAGAGTCAACCACACTAGACCTGAATCTTAACAAGCAAACTTAAAAAAATGTCTGTCAGGAGGGTAGACTATAGAGGAGGAAGGGTGATGGGAGGGAACCTGGAAACACTGGTGCTGCAATATTGTATGTCTAAAATTCAACTATGAATAACTTGGTAATTCACTGTGATTTAATAAAGTTATAAGCCAGAAAAAAATATAACTAATTTGCCAATTACTACCTGATTTAATAACTTCACTAAAGTCTTTGATGAAGAATCTCAACTTCTGTTTTTACTTTTTTGTTAGAGACACCATAATAATTCCAAAATATTTTATTTCTCCTAGTAAAATCTCCTTATTACAAAATAAATAAAATTAGTAATAAAATCTGAATTTCACATATCAAAAATAAGTCATATTATCACTACATAGTGAAAAATTAGGTATAATTTCTGTAACACTTCAGATAATTAAATCTCTGGTTTTCTCAGGTTTGATGGGGCATGTCATCAAATCTTTACCATCAGGTAAAGGTATCAGAAAGAATCACTGAATATTTATCCACTGAGAATTTAGACATTTGTGTGAAGTTAAGCTGCCAGACCTCCTTTGGGGAGGTTTTTTTGATTTTACCAGGAGAGGAGGCCTGGGATTTCCTCAGGTTCATAGACAGTACACGGAGAACAACTTGGGGTTCCTTCTATTTCTGCTCTTGTTCCAATGGTAGATATTGTCACTAATGTGACTAAAGTACCTCTTCCTAAATGGCAAGCCTCAAAATTACATAATTTTATAATATAACATAAATGTAATATAATATTTTTATTTGCATAGGCTATTTTGATTGTCAACAGTTTGGAAAATATAATATTAATTTTTAGCGTTTGTCGGGCGCACCGCGGGTCCCCGACAGTGCCGGGAAGCGAGTTCCCTTCTACCTCCGGCCGGCGAGGAATGGATGAGCACTCAGGGATCCGATGAGGTTTTAAAAGACTTTACTTATCACAGGTTCAGGCATACAAATCAGCAAAAAGGAAAAACCCGATGCTTAGGATTCCAGGCTAGAACCCCAGCCACGTGTAGGCCAAGATGGCAACCACCACGTGTGAAACTTCCAAGGGGAATAATCGCTCACAAGGCGAAATCCCACTGGGAAGAAGAAACCTGGGAGAGCGGGAACCGGCTAGTTTATACCCCCCAGCAACTCAGACCTTCCTCCCATTGTTATGGAAAGCAGGGGAGGGTCCAATGCCCTTAGGTAGTCCCTCCCTGCATCTCACCTAGGGCCTTTACTGTGCTAATGTTTTGAGCCGGAATGCCTTTGAAATGTAGAGAAGGGGGTTTCTGAGATGGCATGTCACTGTACCAAAGATCAACACCAATGCCAGTTAAATATTTCTCCAAGCCTTCACAAGTCTCCTCTACTTCATTGTAGTTTTATATTTTATCAGGGAGCCATGCTTGTTTGTTTGGGAAGCAAACAGCATTTCTCTCTGGTCTAATTACTTAGGTGTCCCTTACGTGGCCAGGCTAATATGCTGGTAAGATCTAGCTAGTCCCACGATGATTGTGATAGCATGGGAGAATATTTATACCAGCTAGTACAGCATACATGGTCAGATAAACTGCCACATTTAGACTACCCCCCCCTTATCTACGGAGTGATCTGCGGGGAGGCAATCCAGAGCAGATGCAGCGGCCCTTAGGAGTCCTGCAACAACTCCCCCTGATTAGTTTACTAATAAAAATTGAAAAGGTAAGAAATATTTAGTAATGTACAGAAAATTAAGATAAGAAAAACAATTCCAATTGCAAAATGATAATACATGTTACTTTAGGATCCTAACTTGTTTTTGGACCCAAAGCAAAGTTCAAGATAAAGTGTTTTTAGCTGTCTGATTATAACGGACTATAGTTTGCATTGTCCATAATTTGTGAGAGTCAATTTGCTATATTTTTATGTAAAGTCGGGTGTCTGGAACAAAGTCTGTGGGGCTACTTCTGGAACAGCAATAGCGGTTATCATATGAGTATGAGTCTTTGGAGAGCAGCGATCAGGAACTCGTTGAATTGTCAGGAACACTGGATTGGGTCTCAGGAACACTGGAACAAGTATCTCGAATTCTGGAACAGGAGTCTTGAGTGCTGGAACAGGTGTCGGGAACATCGGTGTGGTATCTTGAACTCTGGAACAGGAGTCTTGGCGCTGGAGCAGGTGTCCGGAACATCGGTGTGATATCTTGAACTCTGGAACAGGAGTCTTGAGCGCTGGAGCAGGTGTCTGGAACATCGGTGTGGGCGTCTTGCAGGGCTTCTTCAGCAAGGGAACATTGGCACGGTAACTGTACCTGTAGCTTAGGCGAGACAAAAACACTTTTCGAGGTTAATCACAAGTAGAGATTTTAAGGCTTTGTAGGGATCCAAGTCTGGGATGGAGAGAAGAATATAAAGAAGCTCCAACATGGGTGGAGCAGGGAAATAAGTATGAGAATTGATGATTTTAAAATTGATAAATCTAGTGGATCAGCAGTGGAGTTGATGAATGTAATAGAGGTTTGTAGTGGTCAGAAACTGAGAAGGTAGTAGTTGAGACATAACATAGACACAACATTAATCCACAAACATAATGGTGGCCACCACATGCACACACACGCACACATACATTTTGATCGATCAATATCTTACAGCTGTATATGTGACCCATTTAGGGTGATAAATGGTAACTGAGTCAAGCGCTTCATAAATATAAAGCCGGCAAATGATGGTGAGAAAGTGTCTTTTCCTGTGAATAGAGCATTGGGAAAAATTAGTTTTGCAAATTATTAAATTTTTTAGCGAGCACTGTTTTAGGAGTCTCGGAGTATTGAGCACTGTAGCGCAGGTTTACTGGATTCGAATATCTCATCCTGTGAACAGAATCATTAGAAAAACAATTTTTTTATTGATTTAGCAAACATTTTTGTAATGAGCACTGTGATCCAGAGTCCACCCATTTTTCCACCCTTTTTTTTTTTTTTTTTTTTGCAAGAAAGAAAATATTTAGGCTGTAAGGCAAGATATTAGACATGAACCATGATCACAGACTGCAAAACAAGATCATTATTAAAAAGGAACCAATCCAGGAAGTTTAAACAGCAACTTGCAATTTAAAATTTAAGACTTTATATTGAAAGAATTAATTGTTTTCTGATTCTTGGAGAATTCTAGTCTTAACAAGTCGCAGAGGGACCCAGAGTTTCTTGGCAGGGTTATCGTCTGTAGAAATGAAAGCATAGCCTCTTCCCGAATGAGGAGGTGACCTGCAATCCATTTATCATCAATTTTCACCCCAGATAGGTGAATTGACTGTTTTTTTGAGTTTGCATATCTTCTTGAAAGTGACGTTCAGCCGCTGGTATAGGGATCTCCTTGAGGTATATTTAAGAAGTTTAAGGTGAATAATGTTAAAGATAAAAGAATCCATTGGAGGCATGCTTGTTTTTCGTTGCTTTTAATAGCTGAGTTTTAAGTGTTCTGTGGGCACGTTCAACTATTCCTTGTCCTTGTGGATTATATGGAATTCCTGTAATATGTTTGATCTGCCATTCCTCGCAAAAGGATTTGAAGGTTTTTGCTGGTGTAAGCAGGACCATTATCTGTTTTTATGGTATGGGGAATACCCATGACGGAGAAGCACTGGAGTAAAAATGAACAAACAGATTTAGCTCTTTCAGACGTCATAGGAACAGCCCATATGAACCGGGAATATGTATCGATGACCACATGAAGGGAAAGGTTTGTTGGGAAATAAGTTAGTATGAGTTATATCCATCTGCCACAATTGGTTTGTCTGTAAACCTCGAGGATTTGCTCCTGCTACATGAGATGTACAATGTAAAGGAGCACAGACAGGACAGTTGCGGACAATTTGTCTAGCTTGTCTCCATGGGATGCCATGGTGTACATGAAGGCGGCGGGCATTTGTATGTAGAGTCTGGTGCTCTTCCTCAGCTGATTTAAATACTGGTGCTGCCAAGAGATCTGCTGCTTCGTTTCCTCGAACCATTGGTCCGGGGAGTCGGCTGTGAGAACGGATGTGGGAGATGTATATAGGGAATGTTCTATTTCGGAGGAGATCTTGTAGTTTATGGAGCAGCTCCTGAATTATAGGATTATGGGCATTTAAAGAAGCAGTGACAATTCCAGGAAATAAACCAACTACATATGCAGAATCACTCCACCACATTACATGGGCCAGATATATGGGATAGTAAATGTATCAGGGTGGCGAGTTCCACTTGTTAGGCAGATTTATAATTTGTATGCACAGTAGTGGTCAACGAAGGACCTGTAATTCCACCCCTTCCTGATGAGGAGCCATCAATATAATACACTGGAGCATCAGGAATGGGAGGAGGAGCGGACAATGGTGGGAATTATAAAAGGTGTCCTTTTCAGAAATTCCCGGGTTTTTCCAGCTGGGTAATGATAAGATATTTCTCCTGAAAAATCTGCTAAAGCTCTCTGAAGGATTTCACTGAGTGGTAAAACAGCTTCAATTTCTTTTTTAGGGTCAGGTAGTACAATTACATGGGGATCATGTCCAAGTAATACTTGGGTTCTTGATCTTCCCTTAATTATAAGGTTAGCTATCATCTCAAGGGTAAGGTGTAGCAGTGCGATTCTGCTTGTTATGTAAGTAGACCCATTCTAACGGTCCAGATAATTGGGCTATAGCAGCAGTTGGAGACTCGGGAGTGTTGAAGACCAAGAACCATACCTTTTTCTCCGGGATTAAATCTGGAGAGGTGAAGATTTTTTGAAGCCGATTCATGAAAAAATCTAATTCCTTCTGAGCTTTAGGAGTTAGCTGCCTTGGGCTATTTAGAGCAGGATCACCTTCAAGGGTGTGGAACAGGTTACTGAGCTCACAGTTAGGAATACCAAGGGAGGGGCGCACCCAGTTGATATCCCCCAGCAGTTTTTGAAAATCATTCAAGGTTTTGAGCCTTTTCTGACTAATGGAGATCTTTTGAGGACGCACTGTAGTGCGGTCAAGAGCATAGCCCAAATATTCATATGGAGGCTGCATCTGGATTTTCTCGGAGCTACTTGTAAGCCAGCCTCTGGTAAAACTGTCATTACATCATTATATAAATTCTGGAGATCTCTGGAATTATCACAAGCTAGCAGGATATCATCCATGTAGTGGATGATGTATGCACCAGGAAATTTAGCACGAATGGGTCGCAAAAACCTCATCAACAAAGTGTTGACACATCGTGAGGTGAATTAGTCATTCCTTGGGGCAATACTGTCCACTGAAACCTACGTAAGGACCTTTATGATTAATGGAAGGGACTGAAAATGCAAACCTTTTCCGATCATCTGGGTGGATAGGTATGCTGTAAAAGCAGTCTTTTAAATCTATGATAATTAGCGGCCAATCCTTAGGAATAGCTGCTGGAGAGGGAGCCCAGGTTGTAGGGCTCCCATAGGGGATCATAGTAGAATTTACATTCCTTAAGTCAATCAGCAAACGCCATTTGCCTGATTTTTTTCTGTATTACAAAAACAGGAGAATTCCATTCTGAAAACGTTTCCTCAATATGTCCTAATTTCAGCTGTTCTTCCACTAGATTTGTTAGCGCCTCTAACTTTTTGGTATTGAGGGGCCACTGTGGTGTCCATATAGGTTTGTCAGACTTCCACTGAATGCGGATAGGTAGTGGGCGCTTAACCACAGCGGCCCCAATTAAAAAGGGTTACTTCCGGTGTTAGGCTTATTATGGAGAGCTGGAATTGGTGCTCGACGGGGGTGGACCGAGGTATGTGGATTACTGCCCCCCCACTGCTCCAGCATGTCTCGACCCCATAAAGTTAAAGGCTCATAGGGGCTATATAAGGCTGGACCATGGCTACATTCCCTTCAGGGCCAATACATGGCAGCCACCCTGGCACTCTGTCGGAGAAGAGAGGAGGAGATATTGCCTACCCCGCTCAGGCTATGGGACACTTTTCTTTAGGGCCCAGTTAGAGGGCCAATACTTGGTGGAGATTATGGATATGTCTGCCCCTGTATCCAACATGCCTTTGAATTTCCTTTTATAAATTTCGATGGGTATAACCGGCCGCTTGGCCTGAGAAATTCTGGCAGTGTACCCAACTAGATAGTTAGCAGGTGGCTGGTGGGCTTGGTTCTGTGTGGCTGCATAACCAACAATGAAGTTGGCAGAATGGTTGGTACTGTTTAAGCCACCAGCTGTAGGAAGTGTTCGGACTGACTACACGGATCCTCAAAAAATAATAATAGTTTAGCAAGTGGTTCCCCTTTTCAAAAGTCCGATTTAGTTGGCTCAGATATTGACAGTATTATCTCTCCATGAGATTCAGGATCCAGAAGTCCGAAATGCACCATAATTCCCTTAAATTTCAGCCAATCGCTCCCTGAATTAAACCCATACTACCTGGGGAGCAGGTCCTTTTATCCCTGTTTTTTAGCATGTAGGGGTCTTGACTTGGGTATATTGTGACAGTCTTGGGGCAGAGAATGTCGAGACTGCCACTGCCTGATGGGGGTAGGCCGAGAGCATTTATTGACTGTAATTCTGTGGATTCTGATTCGGAGGATATTGGGCAGGTGGAATGAAGGAGAGTGCCCCTGGATTCAGCTGGGCCTGGGGCTGGCCCCCACCCAGTTTCCCGCATTAGGGGAGGCATAGATGTTATTTGAGCCTGCGGAGCTTGTGGAACCTGGGAGGGGGCCCATGTAACATTTCCTATAAAGGGATTATTAGAATGTTGCCCTGTATTGATAATTGTAGAAGATGGGCAAATCTCTACGGGTGTGTCCCTTCTTTCCGCAGATAAAGCAGGTTATCTGTCAAGATGAAGCCTGAGGCTGACTTAGCCTCCAAGACCGACAGTCTCTGGCCCAATGTTTTCCTTTTCTGCACCTTGGGCATGGTCCAGGTGGGGCCCTTCGAGGGGTGGAGCTGCGATTATTAGAATAGTTTCTCCGATTATTGTTTATCCTTTGAAATTTATTGCTTCTCCCCTAGAGCTGTCTGACTTGTTTCTCCCCCTAGAGCGGTCTGACTTGTTTCTCTCCCTAGAGCTGTCTGACATTTCATCCCTCTCCTGATCCTCCTGCTGTATGGGATAAGCCTCTATATCATCCTGTGTTTTTATGGGAGGTTAAACCGACATTTCTACAGGCCTTTAGATACCCCATGAGGTCAGTCTTTTTCCCTAATACCATATAGTAATGCTTTCGACATTTTTGATTAGCATTCTCATATGCTAAGTTTAGTTTTAGGATTTCTTGAGTGGTTGGGTCTTGAACCTGTCTTTGGATTGTTTCACATAATCTCCCAACAAAATCAAAGTATGGTTCATCACGACCCTGGTAAATTTTTGTATAGCTACCTAGAAATTCTGGGTCGGAACCTACTCTTTCCCACGCCTTTAATGCTGTCTCCCGAACGAATTTTAAAATAGGTTCAGGTAATGTCGCTTGTTTTGCTTTGTTTTTCCATTCACCTTCACCTTTTAGCATGGCAAAAGTTATAGTATGGCCTGATTCCTTTTCTCTTAAAGTGTCAATATTCTGGTTAACTCCATCTGCATACCACATATGCCATTGCATGTACTGTGATTTGTTTAGACAAGTATCGGCTACCGTTTCAAAGTCTCCCAATACCCACTGACTACTTTCGCTCCAATCAGCTAAATATTTTAAAGTATAAGGACTTGATATTCCAAACCTGTACGCAAGCCTTCCTAAACAGGGTTATTGCCTCAATTTTTAAGTCTTCATGAATCGGTTTTACTTTATCTTTAGATTGGTCATGAGAAAGATTGCTGGGCTTTGCTCTTTGACTCGAGCTAATCTGTTTCTCCCCTTCTTCCTCATCAGAGCTTGTAGTATCTGGCAGAGGAACATCTACCCCATTGAGGGTATTAACTCTGGAGATTTTCAGCTTAGGAATTTGCCTCCTCTGGGTTTTCCTGTTCCTCCTCTAAGTTATCAGCCACATTAGAATTCTTTTTTAAATTTTTTTGCTTTGGGAATGTATACACCTTTTTCAAGTTTACAGTTTTGGGGCGTGTTTGTGAACGGCTTTTAGTTGGTTCACGCCTCAGTATTGGGTATCGCTCAGGTCCTGATTGATAAGTTATGAAATCAGAAATCTCCCTGCGCTAACACATCCATTTCTTGGTTTAAGTTTTCCAAGTTTCCTATATGTTTCTTCCTTTTGTTCTTTCAATCTTATGTGTAACTTCCAAACCTCCTCTTTCTGTCCATCTATTCTATCTCTCTGTCTGTCAATTTCTTCCTCTAAGATAATGCTGATTTTTATCGATATCCTTCTTCTGCTCTTCAAACTTTACTTCAAATTTTAAATCCTGTTTAATAATTTTACTTTCCTGTTCTTCTAATTTTTCCTTGGGAATTTTAAAATCCTGTTCTTCTAATTTTTCCTTGAATTTTAAATCCTGTTCTTCTAATTTTTCCTTGAATTTTAAATCCTGTTCTTCTAATTTTTCCTCAAATTTTAAAATCTGGTTAATAATTTTACTTTCCTGTTCTTCTAATTTCTTTTTTCAAATTTTAAACTCTGTTTAATAATTCTGTCCTCAAGCTTTAAGACCAGTCTACCTGTAGCTTTATGATCCTCACTTATTTCTTCAATCGCTGAGTAAATCTCGTCCCTTAAGATTTGCATTCAATTTATTACTTTCCTCCCTCTCTCTATTAAACATTGTCCTTCCACAAAGGTACAGTTTAAAAATCGCGAGGACCCAGATGATTTGTGAAAAGATAGAAGTAGTTCTCAGAAAGGAACTTTATAGACTGGGCTATGTATGGTTCCGAGCCAATAAAAGATACAAATGTATCTATACCATGAGATATCCATCATTTACTCACGGTTCGGAGGCAGATGATCTCTGTCCGATGATAATTAGACCAGACGATGTTCGTGTTGCCCGCACAGGGGCGCCAAATGTCGGGGCGCACCCCGGGTCCCCGACAGTGCCGGGAAGCGAGTTCCCTTCTACCTCGCGGCCAGCGAGGAATGGATGAGCACTCAGGGATCCGGTGAGGTTTTAAAAACTTTACTTATCACAGGTTCAGGCATACAAATCAGCAAAAAGGAAAAACCCGATGCTTAGGATTCCAGGCTAGAACCCCAGCCACGTGTAGGCCAAGATGGCAACCACCACGTGTGAAACTTCCAAGGGAATAATCGCTCAAAGGCGAAATCCCACTGGGAAGAAGAAACCTGGGAGAGCGGGAACCGGCTAAGTTTATACCCCCAGCAACTCAGACCTTCCTCCCATTGTTATGGAAAGCAGGGAGGGTCCAATGCCTTTAGGTAGTCCCTCCCTGCATCTCACCTAAGGCCTTTACTGTGCTAATGTTTTGAGCCGAATGCCTTTTGAAATGTAGAGAAGGGTTTCTGAGATGGCATGTCACTGTACCAAAGATCAACACCAATGCCAGTTAAATATTTCTCCAAGCCTTCACAAGTCTCCTCTACTTCATTGTAGTTTTATATTTTTATCAGGGAGCCATGCTTGTTTTGTTTTGGGAAGCAAACAGCATTTCTCTCTGGTCTAATTACTTAGGTGTCCTTACGTGGCCAGGCTAATATGCTGGTAAGATCTAGCTAGTCCCACGATGATTGTGATAGCATGGGAGAATATCTATACCAGCTAGTACAGCATACATGGTCAGATAAACTGCCACATTTAGACTACCCCCTTATCTGACGGAGTGATCTTGCGGGAGGCAATCCAGAGCAGATGCAGCGGCCCTTAGGAGTCCTGCAACAAGCCGTTGAACTCTAATTTTTTAAAGACAAAGCAGGGTTTTCATTTT
>JAJIBD010026740.1:0-113794 GCA_021461705.1 Cryptotis parvus
ATTCCATGAACTAACAGATGTAGTCATGGGTTTTATGGGTCTCCTCAGAACACACCCTGGAAAGGTGAGCAGGTGGTTTTCAGACTTAAAAATATGCCTAACCATCTGATGATGGTAAGACACTGCAACATCACATAATCTTTTTTTTCATTTTTTTCCTTTTTTTAAAAAATTTTTTAAGTATTTTATTATACCACCGTGAGATATACAAATAAAAAGATATACAATTAAAAAGTTCATGTTTGGGTTTTGGTCATACAGTGTTTCAGCACCCGTCCCTCCACCAGTGCCCATCTCCATACAAATAAAAAGATATACAATTAAAAAGTTCATGTTTGGGTTTTGGTCATACAGTGTTCCAGCACCCCGTCCCTCCACCAGTGCCCATCTCTCACCAACAATATCCCCGGTTCCCTCCCCTTCCCCAGCCCTGCTCCATGGCAGGTTCGTTATTTCTTTCCCTTTCTCTCTCTTTTTTTCTTTTCCTTCCCTGTCGGGGCGCTCGCGGAGTCCCCGACAGTGCCGGGAAGCGAAGTTCCCTTCTACCTCCGAGCCGGCAAGGAATGGATGAACACTCAGGGATCCGATGAGGTTTTAAAAGACTTTACTTATCACAGGTTCAGGCATACAAATCAGCAAAAGGAAAAACCCGATGCTTAGGATTCCAGGCTAGAACCCCAGCCACGTGTAGGCCAAGATGGCGACCACCACGTGTGAAACTTCCAAGGGGAATAAACGCTCACAAGGCGAGATCCCACCGGGAAGAAGAAGCCCGGGAGAGCGGGAACCGGCTAGTTTATACCCCCAGCAACTCAGACCTTCCTCCCATTGTTATGGAAAGCAGGGAGGGTCCAATGCCCTCAAGTAATCCCTCCCTGCATCTCACCTAGGGCCTTTACTGTGCTAATGTTTTGAGCCAGAATGCCTTTGGAAATGTAGAGAAGGGGGTTTCTGAGATGGCATGTCCACTGTACCAAAGATCAACACCAATGCCAGTTAAATATTTCTCCAAGCCTTCACAAGTCTCCTCTACTTCATTGTAGTTTTATATTTTATCAGGGAGCCATGCTTGTTTGTTTGGAAGCAAACAGCATTTCTCTCTGGTCTAATTACTTAGGTGTCCTTACGTGGCCAGGCTAATATGCTGGTAAGATCTAGCTAGTCCCACGATGATTGTGATAGCATGGGAGAATATTTATACCAGCTAGTACAGCATACATGGTCAGATAAACTGCCACATTTAGACTACCCCCTTATCTACGGGGTGATTTTCGGGGAGGCAATCCAGAGCAGATGCAGCGGCCCTTAGGAGTCCTGCAACAACTCCCCTGATTAGTTTACTAATAAAAATTGAAAAGGTAAGAAATATTTAGTAATGTACAGAAAATTAAGATAAGAAAAAACAATTCCAATTGCAAAATGATAATACATGTTACTTTAGGATCCTAACTTGTTTTTTGGACCCAAAGCAAAGTTCAAGATAAAGTGTTTTTAGCTGTCTGATTATAACGGACTGCAGTTTGCACTGTCCATAATTTGTGAGAGTCAATTTGCTATATTTTATGTAAAGTCGGGTGTCTGGAACAAAGTCTGTGGGGCTACTTCTGGAACAGCAATAGCGGTGATCATATGAGTATGAGTCTTTGGAGAGCAGCGATCAGGAACTCGTTGAATTGTCAGGAACACTGGATTGGGTCTCAGGAACACTGGAACAAGTATCCCGAATTCTGGAACAGGAGTCTTGAGTGCTGGAACAGGTGTCTGGAACATCGGTGTGGGCGTCTTGCAGGGCTTCTTCAGCAAGGGAACATTGGCGCACGGTAACTGTACCTGTAGCTTAGGCGAGACAAAAACACTTTTCGAGGTTAATCACAAGTAGGGATTTTAAGGCTTTGTAGGGATCCAAGTTTGGGATGGAGAGAAGAATATAAAGAAGCTCCAACATGGGTGGAGCAGGGAAATAAGTATGAGAATTGATGATTTTAAAATTGATAAATCTAGTGGATCAGCAGTGGAGTTGATGAATGTAATAGAGGTTTGTAGTGGTCAGAAATTGAGAAGGTAGTAGTTGAGACATAACATAGACACAACATTGATCCACAAACATAATGGTGGCCACCACATGCACACCCACGCACACATACATTTGATCGATCAATATCTTACAGCTGTGTATGTGACCCACTTAGGGTGATAAATGGTACGCGAGTCAAGCGCTTCATAAATATAAAAACCGGCAAATGATGGTGAGAAAGTGTCTTTTCCTGTGAATAGAGCATTGGGAAAAATTAGTTTTTGCAAATTATTAAATTTTTAGCGAGCACTGTTTTAGGAGCTCTCGGAGTATTGAGCACTGTAGCGCAGGTTTACTGGATTCGAATATCTCATCCTGTGAACAGAATCATTAGAAAAACAATTTTTCATTGATTTAGCAAACATTTTTGTAATGAGCACTGTGATCAGAGTCCACCCATTTTTCCACCCCTTTTTTTTTGTAAGAAAGAAAATATTTAGGCTGTAAAGGCAAGATATTAGACATGAACCATGATCACAGACTGCAAAACAAGATCATTATTAAAAGGAACCAATCCAGGAAGTTTAAACAGCAACTTGCAATTTAAAATTTAAGACTTTATATTGAAAGAATTAGTTGTTTTCTGATTCTTGGAGAATTCTAGTCTTAACAAGTCGCAGAGGGACCCAGAGTTTCTTGGCAGGGTTATCGTCTGTAGAAATGAAAGCATAGCCTCTTCCCGAATGAGGAGGTGACCTGCAATCCATTTATCATCAATTTTCACCCAGATAGGTGAATTGACTGTTTTTGAGTTTGCATATTTTCTTGAAAGTGACGTTCAGCCGCGGTATAGGGATCTCCTTGAGGTATATTTAAGAAGTTTAAGGTGAATAATGTTAAAGATAAAGAATCCATTGGAGGCATGCTTGTTTTCGTTGCTTTAATAGCTGAGTTTTAAGCATTCTGTGGGCACGTTCAACTATTCCTTGTCCTTGTGGATTATATGGAATTCCTGTAATATGTTTGATTTCCCATTCCTCGCAAAAGGATTTGAAGGTTTTGCTGGTGTAAAGCAGGACCATTATCTGTTTTTATGGTATGGGGACTACCCATGACGGAGAAGCACTGGAGTAAAAATGAACAAACAGATTTAGCTCTTTCAGACGTCATAGGAACAGCCCATATGAACCGGGAATATGTATCGATGACCACATGAAGGAAAGGTTTGTTGGGAAATAAGTTAGTATGAGTTATATCCATCTGCCACAATTGGTTTGTCTGTAAACCTCGAGGATTTGCTCCTGCTACATGAGATGTACAATGTAAAGGAGCACAGACAGGACAGTTCTTGGACAATTTGTCTAGCTTGTCTCCATGGAATGCCATGGTGTACATGAAGGCGGCGGGCATTTGTATGTAGAGTCTGGTGCTCTGCCTCAGCTGATTTAAATACTGGTGCTGCCAAGAGATCTGCTGCTTCGTTTCCTCGAACCATTGGCCCGGGGGAGTCGGCTGTGAGAACGGATGTGGGGAGATGTATATAGGGAATGTTCTATTTCGGAGGAGATCTTGTAATTCATGGAGTAGCTCCTGAATTATAGGATTATGGGCATTTAAAGAAGCAGTGACAATTCCAGGAAATAAACCAACTACATATGCAGAATCACTCACCACATTACATGGGCCAGATACATGGGATAGTAAATGTATCAGGGTGGCGGAGTTCCACTTGTTGGGCAGATTTATAATTTGTATGCACAGTAGTGGTCAACGAAGGACCTGTAATTCCACCCCTTCCTGATGAGGAGCCATCAATATAATACACTGGAGCATCAGGAATGGGAGAGGGAGGCGGACAATGGTGGAAATTATAAAAGGTGTCCTTTTTAGAAATTCCCAGGTTTTTCCAGCTGGGTAATGATAAGATATTTCTCCTGAAAAATCCTGCTAAAGCTCTCTGAAGGATTTCACTGAGTGGTAAAACAGCTTCCAATTTCTTTTTTAGGGTCAGGTAGTACAATTACATGGGGATCATGTCCAAGTAATACTTGGGTTCTTGATCTTCCCTTAATTATAAGGTTAGCTATCATCTCAAGGTAAGGTGTAGCAGTACGATTCTGCTTGTTATGTAAGTAAACCCATTCTAATGGTCCAGATAATTGGGCTATAGCAGCAGTTGGAGACTCGGGAGTGTTGAAGACCAAGAACCATACCTTTTCTCCGGGATTAAATCTGGAGAGGTAAGATTTTTTGAAGCCGATCCATGAAAAAATCTAATTCCTTCTGAGCTTTAGGAGTTAGCTGCCTTGGGCTATTTAAAGCAGGATCACCTTCAAGGGTGCGGAACAGGTTACTGAGCTCACAGTTAGGAATACCAAGGGAGGGGCGCACCCAGTTGATATCCCCAGCAGTTTTTGAAAATCATTCAAGGTTTTGAGCCCTTTCTGACTAATGGAAATTTTTTGAGGGCGCACTGTAGTGCGGTCAAGAGCATAGCCCAAATATTCATATGGAGCTGCATCTGAATTTTTTTCCGGAGCTACTGGTAAGCCAGCCTCTGGTAAAACTGTCATTACATCATTATATAAATTCTGGAGATCTCTGGAATTATCACAAGCTAGCAGGATATCATCCATGTAGTGGATGATGTATGCACCAGGAAATTTAGCACGAATGGGTCGCAAAACCTCATCAACAAAGTGTTGACACATCGTAGGTGAATTAGTCATTCCTTGGGGCAATACTGTCCACTGAAACCTACGTAAAGGACCTTTATGATTAATGGAAGGGACTGAAAATGCAAACCTTTTCCGATCATCTGGGTGGATAGGTATGCTGTAAAAGCAGTCTTTTAAATCTATGATAATTAGTGGCCAATCCTTAGGAATAGCTGCTGGAGAGGGGAGCCCAGGTTGTAGGGCTCCCATGGGGACCATAGTAGAATTTACATTCCTTAAGTCAATCAGCAAACGCCATTTGCCTGATTTTTTCTGTATTACAAAAACAGGAGAATTCCATTCTGAAAACGTTTCCTCAATATGTCCTAATTTCAGCTGTTCTTCCCACTAGATTTGTTAGCGCCTCTAACTTTTTTGGTATTGAGGGGCCACTGTGGTGTCCATATAGGTTTGTCAGACTTCCACTGAATACTGGATAGGTAGTGGGCGCTTAACCACAGCGGCCCCAATTAAAAAGGGTTACTCCCGGTGTTAGGCTTATTATGGAGAGCTGGAATTGGTGCTCGACGGGGAATTGGACGAGGTATGTGGATTACTGCCCCCACTGCTCCAGCATGTCTCGACCCCATAAAGTTAAAGGCATAGGGGCTATATAAGGCTGGACCATGGCTACATTCCCTTCAGGGCCAATACACGGCAGCCACCTGGCACTCTGTCGGAGAAGAGAGGAGGAGATATTGCCTACCCGCCTCAGGCTATGGGACACTTTCTTTAGGGCCCAGTTAGAGGGCCAATACTTGGTGGAGATTATGGATATGTCTGCCCCTGTATCCAACATGCCTTTGAATTTCCTTTTATAAATTTCGATGGGTATAACCGACCGCTTGGCCTGAGAAATTCTGGCGGTGTACCCAACTAGATAGTTAGCAGGTGGCTGGTGGGCTTGGTTCTGTGTGGCTGCATAACCAACAATGAAGTTGGCAGAATGGTTGGTACTGTTTAAGCCACCAGCTGTAGGGTGTTCGGACTGACTACACGGATCCTCAAAAATAATAATAGTTTAGCAAGTGGTTCCCCTTTTTTAAAAGTCCATTTAGTTGGCACAGATATTGACAGTATTATCTCTCCATGAGATTCAGGATCCAGAAGTCCTAAATGCACCATAATTCCCTTAAATTTCAGCCAATCGCTCCCTGAATTAAACCCATACTACCGGGGAGCATGTCCTTTTATCCCTGTTTTTAGCATGTAGGGGTCTTGACTTGGGTATATTGCGACAGTCTTAGGGCAGAGAATGTCGAGACTGCCACTGCCTGATGGGGGTAGGCCAGAGAGCATTTATTGACTGTAATTCAGTGGATTCTGATTCGGAGGATACTGGGCAGGTGGAATGAAGGAGAGTGCCCCTGGATTCAGCTGGGCCTGGGGCTGGCCCCCCCACCCAGTTTCCGCATTAGGGGGAGGCATAGATGTTATTTGAGCCTGCGGAGCTTGTGGAACCTGGGAGGGGGTCCATGTAACATTTCCTATAAAGGGATTATTAGAATGTTGCCCTGTATTGATAGTTTTTAGAAGATGGGCAATCTCTACGGGTGTGTCCCTTCTTTCCGCAGCTAAAGCAGGTTATCTGTCCAGATGAAGCCTGAGGCTGACCTCGCCTCCAAGACTGACAGTCTCTGGCCCAATATTTTCCTTTTCTGCACCTTGGGCATGGTCCAGGTGGGGCCCTCCGAGGGGTGGAGCTGCGATTATTAGAATAGTTTCTCCGATTATTGTTTATCCTTTGAAGTTTATTGTTTCTCCCCCTAGAGCTGTCTGACATTTCATCCCTCTCCTGATCCTCCTGCTGTATGGGATAAGCCTCTATATCATCCTGTGTTTTATGGGAGGTTAAACCGACATTTCTACAGGCCTTTAGATACCCCATGAGGTCATCCTTTTCCTTAATACCATATAGTAATGCTCGACATTTTTGATTAGCATTCTCATATGCTAAGTTTCGTTTTAGGATTTCTTGAGTGGTTGGGTCTTGAACCTGTCTTTGGATTGTTTCACATAATCTCCCAACAAAATCAAAGTATGGTTCATCACGACCCTGGTAAATTTTCGTATAGCTACCTAGAAATTCTGGGTCGGAACCTACTCTTTCCCACGCTTTTAATGCTGTCTCCCGAACAAATTTTAAAATAGGTTCAGGTAATGTCGCTTGTTTTGCTTTCTTTTTTCCATTCACCTTCACCTTTTAGCATGGCAAAAGTTATAGTATGGCCTGATTTCTTTTCTCTTAAAGTGTCAATATTCTGGTTAACCCCATCTGCATACCACATATGCCATTGCATGTACTGTGATTTGTTTAGACAAGTATGGGCTACCGTTTCAAAGTCTCCCAATACCCACTGATCATTTTCGCTCCAATCAGCTAAATATTTTAAAAGTATAAGGACTTGATATTCCAAACCTGTCGCAAGCCTTCCTAAACGGGGTTATTGCCTCAATTTTTAAGTCTTCATGAATTGGTTTTACTTTATCTTTAGATTGGTCATGAGAAAGATTGCTGGGCTTTGCTCTTTGACTCGAGCTAATCTGTTTCCTCCCCTTCTTCCTCATCAGAGCTTGTAGTATCTGGCAGAGGAACATCTACCCCATTGAGGGTATTAACTCTGGAGAGATTTTCAGCTTGGGAATTTGCCTCCCTCTGGGTTTTCCTGTTCCTCCTCTAAGTTATCAGCCACATTAGAATTCTTTTTTAGATTTTTTTTGCTGGGAATGTATACACCTTTTTCAAGTCTACAGTTTTGGGGCGTGTTTGTGAACGGCTTTTAGTTGGTTCACGCCTCAGTATTGGGTATGCGCTAGGTCCTGATTGATAAGTTATGAAATCAGAAATCTCCCTGCGTAACACATCCATTTCTTGGTTTAAGTTTTCAAGTTTCCTATATATTTCTTCCTTTTGTTCTTTCAATCTTATGTGTAACTTCCAAACCTCCTCTTTCTGTCCATCTATTCTATCTCTCTGTCTGTCAATTTCTTCCTCTAAGATAGTGTTGATTTTATCGATATCCTTCTTCTGCTCTTCAAACTTTACTTCAAATTTTAAATCCTGTTTAGTAATTTTACTTTCCTGTTCTTCTAATTTTTCTTTGAATTTTAAATCCTGTTCTTCTAATTTTTTCCTTGAATTTTAAATCCTGTTCTTCTAATTTTTTCCTCAAATTTTAAAATCTGGTTAATAATTTTACTTTCCTGTTCTTCTAATTTCTTTTCAAATTTTAAACTGTTTAATAATTCTGTCTTCAAGCTTTAAGACCAGTCTACCTGTAGCTTTATGATCCTCACTTATTTCTTCAATCGCTGAGTAAACCTCGTCCCTTAAGATTGCATTCAATTTATTACTTTCTTCCCTCTCTCTGTTAAACATTGTCCTTACAAAGGTACAGTTTAAAAATCGCAAGGACCCAGATGATTTGTGAAAAGATAGAGTAGTTCTCAGAAAGGAACTTTATAGACTGGGCTATGTATGGTTCTGAGCCAATAAAAGATACAATGTATCTATGCCATGAGATATCCATCATTTTACTCACGGTTCGGAGGCAGATGATCTCTGTCCGATGATAATTAGACCAGAAGATGTTCGTGGTGCCCACACCAGGGACGCCAAATGTCGGGGCGCTCCGCCGGGGTCCCCGACAGTGCCGGGAAGCGAAGTTCCCTTCTACCTCCGAAGCCGGCGAGGAATGGATGGACACTCAGGAATCCGATGCGGTTTTAGAAGGCTTTACTTATCACAGGTTCAGGCATACAAATCAGCAAAAGGAAAAACCCGATGCTTAGGATTCCAGGCTAGAACCCCAGCCACGTGTAGGCCAAGATGGCGACCACCACGTGTGAAACTTCCAAGGGAAATAAACGCTCACAAGGCGAGATCCCACGGGAAGAAGAGCCGGGAGAGCGGGGAACCGGCAAGTTTATACCCCCCCGCAGCTCAGACCTTCCTCCCATTGTTATGGAAAGCAGGGAGGGTCCAATGCCCTTAGGTAGTCCCTCCCTGCATCTCACCTAGGGCCTTTACTGTGCTAATGTTTTGAGCCGGAATGCCTTTGGAAATGTAGAGAAGGGGGTTTCTGAGATGGCATGTCACTGTACCAAAGATCAACACCAATGCCAGTTAAATATTTCTCCAAGCCTTCACAAGTCTCCTCTACTTCATTGTAGTTTTATATTTTATCAGGGAGCCATGCTTTGTTTGTTTGGAAGCAAACAGCATTTCTCTCTGGTCTAATTACTTAGGTGTCCTTACGTGGCCAGGCTAATATGCTGGTAAGATCTAGCTAGTCCCACGATGATTGTGATAGCATGGGAGAATATTTATACCAGCTAGTACAGCATACATGGTCGGATAAACTGCCACATTTAGACTACCCCCTTATCTACGGAGTGATTTGCGGGAGGCAATCCAGAGCAGATGCAGCGGCCCTTAGGAGTCCTGCAACAGCCGACCATCTATCTTCACTCCCATTCTTTCCCATTCTAATTGTCGCATGATGTTCTCGAGGGGTGGCACTGAAGAGTTGTGGTGAAATGTTATCACCCTGTCAAACCCCTCTTTTCACACTAATGATAAGTTCTTTGTAGAATGGTGAGATCCTGGTGGTGAATCCGTAATACAGCTCACGAAGGATCTTGATGTATTGGGTTTGAACACCCTGTTTGGCTAGGGCTTCGATGACTGCTTCCAGTCTCCACAGAATCAAAGGCTTTCTGCAAATCAATGAACATGAGACAGAGTGGTATCTTGTACTCCCTACAAAGCTCGATGAGCTTGGTTACTGTGTGGATATGGTCGATTGTGCTGAATCCTTTCCGGAAGCCTGCTTGCTCGCATGGTTGTCCTTCATCTAGTGTTCTGCTAATCCTGTTCAGGATGACTCGTGTAAACAGCTTATAGATGATGGACAACAGGCAGATGGGGCGATAGTTGCCCGATGTCGTGAATGTCTCCCTTCTTGAACAGTAGAACTGTCCTGCTGCTTTTCCATTGGGAGGGCACCTTGCATTCGGACAGGTAGCGTGTGAAGAGCCAAGCTAGTGTATTGATGAGTACCGATGGCAGATTCTTCAGGTGTTCGGGTCTGACTTTGGGCCTGGTGCTGTTCCCTTCTTTACCGACGAAATGTCATGCCGGATTTCAGAAGGGAGAACGTTGGGAATGACATATCCATCCTGTGGAATTTGGTATGTGGGCAGGTGGATGTGGCTATCAAAGAGATTTGAGTAGAAGTCCTGGATAATCTTCTCCATTGCCTTTCTGGAAGATGTGATAGATCCATCAGGGTGTCGGAGGGCAGTCATCTTGGTCTTATAGTTGGCGAAAGACAGGCGGGCAGTGAGAATGCTTTTCCCGGCTTCTGCTGCATCTTCCAGTATTTCTGCTCTTCTGTCTTTGAGGTCTTCTTTTATTGCTTCTCTGCACCGTTTAGCAAGCTTGGACGTTAGCATTTGGTCTCCTGAGGCTCGCGCCTTGCCACGTTGGCAAATGAGCTCGAGTTTCTGAAGACAGGCGTTCTTTTGTGTCTTTCTCTCTCTCAGCATTCTTCACACAATCATGGAGGTGCTGAACAAGTCGGTTGTATTCTTCATCGATGTCGCCAATGATAGTATCTTCCCATGTTGCTGCAATGGTGCCAAAGAGTTCCCAGTTGGTGGTCGTTCTGGGGAGTTCTCTTCTTAAACTTTGCAGCCTTTTCTCCCCGTTGCGTGAAGTAGAATTTTGCACGAAGGAGACAGTGGTCCGATCCTACACCCGGCAGAGCAGAAACCAGCTTTCCCCGTTGAACCCCCTGCATTCCATGGACCATGAGAGCAACTTCCAACCCGAGTCCACGATCCCGATGGAGCCTCGGAGGAGCCCAGAGAAACCCCCACACCTTGCTGGCAGCAATCTTCACAATCCACACTCTGCAGCAGCTAAGATCTCCACCCAGCAGATTAATCCAGTCTCCAGCCCGCAGATTAATCCAGTCTCCAGCCTGGCTTGTCAGAAACCCAGCCTACATGGACCCACCACGCAGAGACCCACCCTTCAGAGGAGAGTATTTCCAAGCCCAGGAATGCTTGAGCCTAAGACACAGGTACACCCGGCAGAGCAAAAAAACCAGCTTTCCCCCTTGCGCGTGACCGCTGCTGGAGGCCGCGCCTATTTACCTCCAAATTACCATAAATATTTTACCCACCCTCTGAGAGGCCCCACAAAGTAATGAGAATATAGCGCCCGCATGGCAGAGCCTGGCAAGCTGTCCGATGCGTGTTCCATATGCCAAATCCAGTAACAGAAATGTTTATTTTCCAGTCAACAGGATTACCTTGGTGTATATAAGGGGACTGACTTGAGGCACTCACCCCTTCTTCTTTTGGGTAGGACTCCTCTCGGGTGAGATCCTCTCTTTGGTGGGAGACTTGGGCTCTCTTGTATGGTCTGAGTTCTGACAAGAGCTAGGAGTTCTTCTATTATACTGGATTGCGGTGGTAGTTTTTGTACTTTTAAAAGCCTTTTTGGAACTGCCCCAGACTCGTGAGCTTTCATCTGTTCCCTCGGCTGCCTCAGAGGTAGAAGAGAACTTCAGTCCTGATACTGTCGGGGGACCCCAGCAGCTCGCCGACTGGTCAGGACAGAGTTTGTTCCATGACCTTGCTCTTAGCTTATTATCCTGTTTATGACACTTAGTCCTTCCCATGTAAAGGTCAGGGTAGCTTACCCATGGCTTGCCCTGGGTCCATCTGAGTCTCGCGACAGAACCTTTCTTTTGGGGCATTAAGGAACTAGAATCAATCTAAGGGCAACTAAGGTTTTAAGGTAGGAAATATGATGAATACCCCGGAGTAAATATTTTAGAATAAATTAACTCCTATATTACAAATGCATAGACTTGACTGTCTTCCAGTTTCTATTTGAAAGGACATTGCGCTAACATAAGCATGTACAGAGGGCAACTGTCACTGTCTTCCCATTCATCATCGATTTGCTCGAGCGGGCCCCAGTAACATCTCCATATGTCCTGTCTCATGCTAGTAGAGCCCAAGGGCATCTGCTTGCTCCAGGAACATAAAGAGCCTCAATCCATTCTGGAATGAGGTCTATAATTGTTACTGGTATTTGGCATATATATGAAATACAACACGGGTAGCTTGCCAGGCTCTGCCGTGCAGGTAGCATACTCTTGTAGGCATCTCTAAGTCCAGCATTTTTGATGAACGCTGATAGGCTGGTCTGCTGGGTGGAGGTCTGACGAGAGAGAAGTCCGGATGTGGAAAATGGAGGCCCTCATGGAGTGGGGGGTCGTCTGGCTTGTTGCGAGGCTCTGCTGGGGTGGTGGGCCAGGGCTAGAACCCACCATCCCTCCCGGGCGCCTCGTGAGCGGCTGGTCACAGGGAGAGCCAGTAGCAGCTCTGCCCCATGTCTGCGAGTCTCTGGACCGGCATACCCGAGCCGGATTTAAGAAAGACTGCTGCAGGGTGGAACTTCGATGAGCCGGGCGCTGATAGGCTGGTCTGCTGGGTGGAGGTCTGACGAGAGAGAAGTCCGGATGTGGAAAATGGAGGCCCTCATGGAGTAGGGGGTCGTCTGGCTTGTTGCGAGGCTCTGCTGGGGTGGTGGGCCAGGGCTAGAACCCACCATCCCTCCCGGGCGCCTCGTGAGCGGCTGGTCACAGGGAGAGCCAGTAGCAGCTCTGCCCCCATGTCTGCGAGTCTCACAGAGGGCAACAGGAAAGATAAAACAACATTTTACTCACAATACAAAATCCAAGGCTGGCAAGTAGAAGACAGATGACTGTGAACAAAGGGTAGCACAACAGAAAGGGCTCAACTGTTAACTCACCTTCCAAAAATAGTCTACGGCCTCCTTGGGAATGAATGGATTCTGTAGTCCTTGGTTAGCGAGCACAGGCATTACATCTAAATCTCTTACGAAGGCACTCAATAGGGGGACTGAGTTTTATGTCCCTAGAGTGTAATAAGACTTGGCGACTGGCATTTCAAACCTTTGAACATGATTTTGTTTCACCTTTCACTTTGGCAACTCCTTATCTAAAAGCCTTTGACCTAGATTCCTCCAAGCCGTGGAAAACTGCTCTTAGGGTAGAGGATTCCACAAACAGATATCCAGAATTCCAGACTCCCCATCAAGTTCAGAGGATACTAGAAATAAAGGGTCATCCATCGCCGACAAGTGTGAGGCTAACGAACAACCGAGCACATCTATAAGGTTCTCCAGGAATGACTGACATGCCAGACACTGTCCAGCAACTCTTATTCCCATCCCTGAAGAAAACCTGGACAACACACATTCCATGGGCACACCGGCATGGGGCAAACCTACTATCCCAGATTTAAAATTTGCCCAGACCTGGAGGCTCCAGATGAGCCTTAACTGACAGGTGGGCTGAAGGACTCAGTCAACATCAAGGAGTCTAATGACGCTTTCATGGTCTTACATGTTCTTGCTAAAATAAAGAGAAAGCAGATATCTTAGCTGGAGATAGAAACTTTAAAACTCTTGGAGGTTATAAAGACCCCCTAAAGGAATAGTGGTGACACACTTTGGGATCTTCCAAAGAGGAGACACCAACATCACTATGGGAAGCACTGGAGAATGCTATGCTGGAAAAGTGTCCTTCCTCCTTCTCCAATCATGGGACTCATACCACCACACAGAAAATACTTAGATGAAGCCAGAGTACTGTCTGCAAGGAAGGATGCCCAGGTCAAGGTTTGCAAAGGGAAGCCGATGTGTGTCTTACCTGAGGGAAATGACTCATTCTTGGGGTATTCAGCAGAACTGACATAAAGGATCACATGAGGTTTCCCACTCAGGAACAGATGCTTTAAATCATTAGTAAAAACAAACTTTGTGAGAACAGATGACACAGGACAGTAAGACAAGTTTCTGAAATGTGTGCTTTCACTTTTTTACTCCATGAAGTACCTGGTGTGTATGACTAGGGGAGGAATAAAGTAATCAGGGTGCGGGGGCGGGGCGAGGTGATGATGAAGCAATGTGCAAGGCGAGCACCCTACCTGCTGTACCAGCACTTTAATTTTTATTAAAACCTTAAGTCTGGTCAATTATCCTTTTACTAAATGAACACCAACATTACAGTGAACCAGGGAAAGGGAGACAGCTCAAAGGATTGGGGGTCTGGCACTGCAGGATTCCTTGAGCATTGCTGAGACATGAGCAATGCTTGGCGTGACCTAAAATAAAAACACATGCATAAAAATAATAAAATGTGAGAATAAAGTGAACATCAAAATGTAATGCTCTGCTGAATTCCATAACAGTTCTCATATAGGTTTAATTTCCGCTTAAATTTAATCCGTTGCTCTAACCCTACTGTGACCCAGCCTCAAACACCAAATCTAACCCTAACCCAAAGGCCTCTGGTCACTCCAAGCACAACCTTCTCGTTAATCCATTCAGTCATGCCCACCCTCATTCTTACCTCCCCAACACGCAGTCACATTCCCTGTGAGGCTACCCTGCGACCCCAAGCCCTACACCAGCCCCACGTCACAGGCTCCTGACCATTCACAGGCCCTGAGTGCCGGGCTGACGCACCCCACCGCATGCTGACAAAGCGGTCGGAGCCCTGAGTGTCTGATTGCAAACCCACACACACATTACACAGTAGCACTCTGGGTGTGGGTTTTGATTTTTTGCTAAGTTTTATTTTAATCCAAGGACTTTGCTTCATACAAAATGTCATTGTAGAAACAACAGCAGAATCCAAAGTTTGGCTGATAAATATTACTCAGGCAGCAAACTAGTCAACCACAGGATTTTTTTTGGAAGCCAGCCCCAGCTGTGTTGCATGGTTGGGACTTCCCTTTTTTTTTTTTTTAACACTGTTCTTAAATATAAAGTTTTGCAACAAACCTTTGATTTATATCAAATATAATTAAAAATTAACAAATGAATACATTGTATCAAAAGTACGAAGATATACATTTTCATGCACATACTTGTATATATGTATATATGTATATATTTTACATGCACACATAACTTGTTCAAACTACAGCCACTGCTTGACTTGTTCGGATGCAGACAATTGGTTGATGCACTTCAAATTTGGCAACTCACTATGAGATTTCAGAGAAAACAAGATAGCTAAGAAGAGACAGTACAGAAATAAAACCCAAAGTCAGGAAAGCAAGACAGAATCGCCTCCCCCCACCCCTATAATCATCACCAGTTCCAGAGGAACTGTCTGGAAAAAATCCAGAGAGCCAGCTGTGGGTTCTCACCCTACAGGCCCCGGGGAAACGGCTGCCAATTCTGCACAGAATGGATACATTCAAGAGAACATGGGCTGGAGGACCAGAGACAAACATCAGTGTTGAGATACACGCCCTTCTACTGCACGGGGCACGAGGGCGCATGCACAGCTGTGTACCCTACAGAGTGAAGTACTCAGTCGTCATAAAGTTTCAGAGTGTTGTGCCTTCCAGTAAGGAGATTCTATAAAAGTTTGGTCACGGTCATGCTGAGCCGACACCAGATAGTGGTCTGGCTGTGTTCTGTGACACGTGTCTTTGTTGCATAGCCCTAAGGTGTGACAGCATCCACTCCTGGGATACACCCTCACACAGACAAGCACACACACCACACACTCCAAGCTCCTCTATAGAGGGTCACGGAGCCAGGGAGCACTTGGCCCGGCCAGCAAACCTCTGCGCCCAGGCATGAGAACATGCTACAACAGACCTGTCCAAATACTGCTTTGCCACAGGAAGCAAAGCTCCTCCTCCTTGCATCCCGGACGCTGTGGGTTTTCCTTTTGCCAATGGCCTGTGCCCAGCGGGCTCCTCAGCTGCTGGAGCAGGGCTCTCCGGCGCCCACCACCTCACCGGGAAAACCTGGTGGCCCACACTGCTGGACAAAGGCTCCTCCTGCCCAGTGGTGCTGCACCTGCCCACCACTCCCCCTCTTCCCTCTAGCGCTCCTTCTCTCGGTCTTACAGGAAAAGCCTTAGAGACTGGGCTTATGCCTGGCTTGCTTGGCATCCTGTCCCTGAGAATCGATGTGAACAGGCTGAAACGGCACCCCGAGTGCACTCTGCTTCGGGAGGCTCCACTGTGCAGGGAGAGGCAGGCACCCCACTGCAACGACAGCCACCTTCTGGAGGTGAGCTGAGGGGCCTCCACTGGCGGCAGCTACCTTCTGGGTTGCTCTCTGGACGAGTCCCCACACAGCCACCCGCAGTGGTGACACAGGCCTCATGTCACCGCCCCAGGAGCCTGGAGCGAGCCTGGAGGTCAGGCACTTGGTCGAGAGCAGCGGGAGCCAGGGGTCACCCAGGGAACCCCTGGGATGGACACAAGAGCATCTCTTCATACAAGTCACAAAAACACACCATGGAAAGTTGAGATGTTACAAGTTTGGTCTTTGAAGAGGTGTAACTTATCCTTTCTTTTTTCTCGTTTTCTAGTGTTCCTAGGTCAAGTGTAGATAACTGACAAAAGAGGGAATGGTGTTGTGATTGAAAACTCTAAACAACAAAGGTGATTTTCAGATTTGGTCCCCTTGAGGTGGACGGTGTCTGGGAGGAGAGAGAGAACGTGTGACTGTTTTCTCATGTCCGTTTGCTGTTTAAGGTGCACAGAGCGAGTCCGGGCATGTGTGGTGTGGACACTGATGTGTTCAGCACAGAGCCAGGGCCAAGCTTAGGAGGCTGCAGCCCGACTTACCATCAGCTCCATCCGGAGGCTCGCCCTGACCCTCTGGGCTGCACATCTGGACTGAGGTTGCCCCTTCAAGAGTCACACCACTAAAAGGTTCAGAGCACGCACCAGGACCCACTAGTCCTTCTCAGCACCCAGAGCTGCTTCCTGGGCAGGGCCTGCAGATGTGATTCAGGGAGGCAGCATGTGGGGGCAGGCCATCTCCCTCCACACACAGTGCTACACATCCAGCTGGTGCCAAGAGGAAAGCAGAGCAGAGGTCTCCAGCCAACAGCTGGGGTCTGCGGCTCTGGCCTTGGCACCCCTGAGCAGCCTGGAACCCAGCATGGATGATAAAACTCATCCACTGGAATGTGCCACTGAGCAGTGCAGCTAGCACCAGTGGTCTTGGTCAGGATGGTGGTAGCTATGCCGTGCCCGCCCACCCGAGCTGAGTCCCAGGGGTGCAGTGGTAGCCATTGGGCACGCGGCGGAGAGGGTGGGACTGCGAGGTCAGGGAAGACACATAGGAAGTCCGAGAGGAACGGCCTGAGTTGGTGGCCACAGCTTCCTCAAAGGTGAGAGTGTCCTCGGGCTGGGGCGGGCAGTAGCATCGCTGTCCAGACGCTGCCCCAAGTAAGGGTCAGAGCCGATCCGAGAGCTAGGTGCCAGGGGGCTGGCTGAGGGGGCTCTCTCTGCAGCAGGGCATTGTGTTCAGAAAGGCCGCGGCTAAGCCGGCCGGGAGAGAAGGCCGGTAGGCTGCTCTGAGCCCCGTAAAGTGGACAGGTGAAGAGTTGGCCGTCTTGTAGGTGATGCTGGGGCGGGGGTCAGGGGGTCTGGGGAAGTTGTCTTCTTCCGCTGCGGCCTGGGGTGCTAGCACCAGAAGTTGGCAGCATGGAACTCCCGTTAATGGAACCACCACCCTATGTGGGAATGGAAGAGATGGTTAGAATCAAAATGGAGTCAAGGAGCAAAGACCGGACAGGGGCTGGGGACCCAGGCAGCCCTGGGAGGGGCACATATTGTGGAAGGGGGTGGGAAGGTGGTGGCCCCTGTGAGGCCCAGGACGGCAGCCAGGGGTGGCAGGTGACTGGCAGGGACAGGCCCGGAGCCACAGAGGAAGAAGTTCCAAGTCTAGACTTCACAACACAGCTTGAACAGGGGTGGAGGGCCAGGTGGAGGCACTCTCACGGGCCATGAAGGAGGTGAGATTGGGCCCAGCTCACCTGTCTTGGGGGTCCTGGCTCCTGCGGCGGCGGTGGGAGAAGTGGGGTGGCTGCTGAGTGAAGGCTTGGGCTGTGGGGGCCCCGGCCCCCAAAGCGGTCACAAGAGTAGAAGCGCTGCTTCTCTGAGGAGGAGGTGGATGGCTGCCTGCGCTCCTGGGACCGGCCACGCTCCTGCCTGCGCTCCCGCCGGCAGCCAGCAGAGCCCTCTCCTGGGGCGGCCCTGGTCCCACCGTGGTGCTGGGTGCTGCCCACGAGAAGGAGAAGTCAGAGCAGCCCAGGCCCACCCTCACATGCCGGCAGGAGGGCCCCAGGGAGCACAGGGTGCTCCGAATCCTTAGGCCCAGCACTTACCACCCACACTCTGGCTAGGCAGTGGAATGGTGAAGTTCAGAAAGAGGCTTCCATGGGCTCTTTGTTGTTGTTGTTGTTCATTTTGGGTTACACCCGGTGATGCTCAGGGGTTACTCCTAACTCTGCACTCAGGAATTACTCCTGGCAGTGCTCGGGGGACCATATGGGAAGCCAGGGATTGAACCCAGGTCGGCAGCATGCAAGGCAAACGCCCTCCCTGCTGTGCTGTCGCTCTGGCCCCCATGAGCTCTCACACACCCCTAACCCAACTTGCCTGGATTCTGAGCACACATACCCCCCATCGGTCTCTGCACACAGGCTGGGTCCCTTTTCCAGGGACTTCTGCTTCCTGTCCCTGCGGCGATGGCAGCGGTGGTGGTGGTGGGGAGCCGGTTGGGTCGTTGGAACACGGTCCAGGGTGGTGTTGCAGAGATGAGTTACATGAGGGCGCTGGGGAGCCAGCGTGGAGATGGATCGCTTCATGGGGCTGGTGTCGGAGGCCGGCTGCAGGCAGGACACAGCTTATTGGGAGAGGACTGGGAGGCTACAGGCCAGCTAATAATAGCCACAACACGGAGCCTGGCCACCAGCCAGGAAAGCCAAGTTAGGAGATCTAACCCATGCCCCCACCCCTCCAAGAAGCACCTCCTCAGCCCGGTCAAGCTGGGCCCCACTGTGGATGGCTCCAGAGGCCTTGCAAGTGGGTCCAGCAGGGACTGTCCAACAGAGAGCCTGGCCTCCCGGCTCCCTTCTCTTCTCTCATGCGGGCTCAGTGGGCATCTGTGTCTCCCAAGGCCAGCTATGGGCATCCCTTGGGAACCGGGAGGGCACCAGGAAGAGTAAGGCCAGGGAGAGCTGGGGGAATCCAATGGGGGATCCCAGAAGCACTCTCTCATCTGTGCACCCCAGGATCCCGTGGCTGCAGATGAATCTCAACCTAGTACCCATATGCCACAGGCCAGGACAGGGAGAAACAGTATCGTGGAGCTGAAGGAAGGTGGCTCTCGCCGAGAGAGATGCTCACACCCCTCCTCACATGCTCTCAGCACACTCACCTGAGTCTCGGCAGCCAGGCGAGGCATGGAGGCAGCCCGGCCCTGGCTCTCTAGTCCAGGGTGAGGTTCCCCATCAGAACCTCGAAGGGCCATGCTCTGCATCTGGACATCCACAGCCTCGCGGAGACAGTGGCCCCATCACACCTGCTCCAGCCCTGGGCTACTCTGAGCCTCCAATGTCCCCTTCACCAGGTCTCGCCCCTGGGCAACTCACTGGCTTTCCTGGCTGTGCCAATGGGATCTCAGTAGAGTGACCACGCTCCAGGGGTATCTTGGCCTCATAGGACACCTCCTGGGTCCTCTGGGTGCCCCAGGAAACAGACTCTTTGATGCCGCTCTCTTGGGTCTGTCTGTGGAGAAAACAAAGTCCCATCAACTCAGTGGCCTCCTGTTTGCGAATGCCCCAAGGTTCTGCCTGTCTCCATTCAGGACTCTCTGCTGGAACCTGTGCTCTGGGAGGAGTAAGCCACGCAGTGGGTGGGGGGGGAACTCCCAAGCAGGCTCAGGCAGAGAAGGGGGCCCCAACACTGAGCACAGAGTGGGTACGTGACAGGTGGCAGCAAGAGCCTGTCCTGACTGGGAGTCGCAACACTCACAACTCATGTCCAAGAAAGCCCAGGCCAGAGTTCTGGTCCTGAGATGTTCCGAGAATTCCTCCCTGCTGGACAGCTACACCATGTAAGCACAAGGCTAAGTGTATTAATGTGCACAGTGGCAAAGAGAAACCACACCCTACTTCCTGAGGCAAAGCTCACCCAAACAACCCAGGGCTCCCCACAGGAGCCTTCCTTGTGTGTTGGATGACAAATTTAGCTAATCTGGGAGCTTTAGTGTTTTGCCCACTCACAGCTTAATCTACTTAAGCCAAGGTTCATTCTAATGAGACCTCTCTTCTATGTAAACACTGCTAGAGGGTGTGGCAGTTACAGAAGTCACCTTGATTGAATAACTTCTGACTTCTACATCTACTAAGACTTCTATGTTTTCTACATTGGACACAGCTCCTCTTTATAACCACTGCACCCAGTGTGGGACAGTTAGAATTTACCAGGAAACTGTCACCCTGGCTACGTTGAGACTATAGGAAGACTATAGGAAGGATCATACTAGTTTGCTCTAAGCAGGCGAGTGTGACCCTTTCAGTACACGAGAACAAGATACTCAGAATCACCCTGGTGCAGATAGTAAGAAGGACCTTGTGGGTACAATCTAGATTACATGAAGCTCATGAAATGAAGATATATTACTTTATACCAGCCCTCTCTCTCTCTCTCTCTCTCTCCAGTGTTTTACATGAGATAATCTCAGTAGAAGGGATTAGTCCTTGACTTAACCTTTGTTTAGACCTGTAATAGGGTGTCACATCGCCTTTCTACAATCTTTGTTGACACCTCCCTGACCACTTTGGTGTATATAAGGGCTTTGGCTTTTTGCCTTTTCGCTTTTGCTCCTTCTTTTGGGTAGGGACTCCTCTTGGGTGAGATCCTCTCTGGTGGGAGACTTAGGCTCTTTTGTATGGTCTAAGTTCGGGAGCAGAGCTAGAATTCGTTCATTATATTGGAGTGCTGTGGAAGACCTTTTGTAATATTAAAAGCCTTTTTGGAACTGCGCCGGTCTCGTGAGTTTTCATCTGTTCCCCCTGGCGTCCTCGGAGGTAGAAAAAACTTCTGTCCTGACACTGTCGGGGACCCCAGCGGCATCCTCGACACTTGTGGAAGGTCCAAATTGGTAGGAGCCTCCCCACCCTACCCCCCCCCATGACCCAATCACTGAGGACTTCCTAAGCCTCCCATTTGGGCTTCAGCACCTCTTCTGGGAGAGCTATCCACAGGCACACACATAGTCTGCCTTCTCCAAAAGCACTGTCACCATGGCTCCAGGGGGCACAGACCCCACCTGGCACTATGGGGCCAGTGTCCTGCTCAGCCCATGGCTGTCCCAGGTGTCCGGTGAAAGGGCACTCATTGTGTCCAGGCTCGGAGGTGGAGGTCACACACTTATCACTGGACTACTGCCTAGGGTTTCTCCCATCCAAGTACTAACCAGGCCCAACCCTGCTTAGCTTCAGAAATCAGATGAGATCGGACGCGCTCAGGGGGGTATGGCCGTTGACTGCCTAGGGTTTCTGGGGATGCCCTGTCCCTTCAAGCTGCGAGCCTCTCCCTGCAATATGTATAAAAACTGCCGCAGTCTCCGGAAAGGCGAAAAGGACACAGCTGGGAGGACAGATGACCCGACGCCTAGGGCCCTCTGAACTCAAACAGGAAAATGAATGCATACGTCACAGGAAGCATGGAAAGTTCTGTTCTGATAAGTCCAAACACATCACAACCACTCAAGCACACACACACTCATTATCCATTGCGCCTCTCTCTCTCTCTCTCTCTCTCTCTCTCTCTCTCTCTCTCACACACACACACTCAGAATCTGCCGTGTAGGAGCTGACCCGGCTAGCTCTTCCTGGCATGGAGACAGTGTAAGGAACATGTGGGCTCCATGGGCAGCATGTAGCACAGGGCAGTGTGTGCATACCCTGGCAGTGGGTTTCTGTAGAGGAGGGTCCTGGTGTGAGTCCCTGTTCTCACAGCTGCAGCTCCTATGATGTTAGGCTCTGTGCAGCCAGGAGACCAGACTGGCCCCGTGATTCAGTCTGGTGCAGAGAAGGCTGGACTTCACCTCAGGGGCCATCACATGAACCCCCTGTTCACTGGACTGGACACAAACCCAATCCTGGCACAGAATGGTCAAGCTGGCGCCAGTCCCTGCTGGCCACCGTGGCAGGGAGAGCAGCCATCCTGGGCTTTACCTGGATTGTCACAGAGCATCACTGTCACAGAGCGAGACTTAAGAGACCAACACTGCTTATTCGCCTACAGGTACAACTGCTTCAGAAATCCTGCCAGAGTGGAGACACTTGAGAGGCTATAAGGGTCAGGAGACGGGCAACAAGAGACCATGAACAGACAAAATGCTTCCTCTTTAAGAAACTCAGTGTGAGCAGGGGGCAAGAAGCCCTACACTTAGGAGAAAGGTCCACACTGTGGGGTGAGCACTGAGTCAGGAACTCCAGGATTAGAGGGGCCAGGGTCCCACACCATGGGCCTCACGCCCACTGGCACTGCTCAAGGGGACCTGGTCAGTGGCCACAGGAAACCCCATGCAAGGGCATGAGCTGTGGCAGACTCCACATCTGAGGGAGATGCCAGCCCAGGACAGATCCAGAGGAGGTGGGAGGTGTAGAAGCTGACCCTGGTCTCCTTCCACCACGTCCCTGCCTGGGTACCCACCCCCACCTCTCCCTCCATGCTGGCCGACCAGGTACTCACACTGCCCCACCATTGCTGAGAGAGGCTGAGCTCTTCTGCCGCAGGAAAACCCGGGCTCCTCGGAGCACTGCTGGCTGCGTCTGCTCCAGCGTTGCCTTCAGTGGGTGAAACAAGGACACGGGCCCATCTGCAGCAGGAAAGTGGGTAAGGAGAGCTCTGAGGGCCGACACTGCTCTAAGAGCTCCCTGCACAACTGTGACTCAGAAATCCACCTCAGTCCTGGTCATGGGAGACCCCTGCTGACCCTACATCTCCTGTGCAACACAGTGGGATCTCTCTTCTTGGATCCAGAAACGCTCAGGACACTCTGGACCCTTGATGAAATGCTCCACATGAGGTAAAGCAACTTCATCTCATCCACCTGGACTGCTGGTAGTAGCGCTAGATGCCCTGGCCAGAATCCCAAGATCTTCTGAGCTGGGGCCGCCGGCACAGACACAGACGCTGTGGAAGCCCCAGGGATGCCTATTGCAAGAAGGAGGTTCCCCTACTAGTTCCAAACAGGGGGCTTAGGAACCGTGTGCATGTGGTCAGAGCACCAGCTCTGCACTCCCTGTCTGTGTACAGGGCAGAGGTCTGCCTCCATCTCCACATGTGCTCCAGAACTTTCTCTTCAGTGCTCTCTTTGCATCTCCTTCTGTTCTCTCCTCCTGGATCAACAGCATTGCCAGGGCATCTGTCCTCAGTCCTGGACCTAGACATGTTCCCTACACACTAGCACTCCAAGACAGCCAGCTCAAAAGGAAGAGGTCCATCAGGGCACCTGACTCTGGGGGCCAGAGAGGCAGCTCTAAGTTATCTCTCATCTTCCTTTTCTACTGCTCTTGCCTACAAGATAGTGAGGACCCCAGAGCTGTGGATAAGCAAAGGAAGGTCCTTTGTGGATAAGCCAGCAAGGCCCTGTGGATAAGCCAGCAAGGTCCCCATGGCTCCGGAGGCTTCTGGGTGCACCAACAGGGCCCCTTGCTGATTCTAGGATTCCTGGTACCTGGGACAGGCCTCCAGGAGCCTGGTGACTCTGGTCTCTGGTGGTTTTGTTCTGCTTGTAGAAATCAAAGATCATCAGAGCTGCATAGACCTTTCCCACTGTCATCTCATCAGCTGGAGAGGAAAGGATTGGAGAGCAGAGAAGCACAGGAAATGTGAGTGCAAATGTGGGGAGAGTTCATGACCTTCTCATCAGCCATGAAGGGTGTTTCTGTACCCACCGAACCACCCCAGTCAGTTGTCCACAGTAACACATTCTCTGTGCCCCCCCAATCTCTGACCTATGAGGGCACCCTGCTAGACTAGAACCACCCCACTCTGCCTCCTACAAGGGATGTGGCATCTCACCAAGCAAATGCAATGAACTTCTTACTCTTCAGCACATCATAGTAAGTGTGTGCATCTCGAGGTAGGGCCCCCTAAATTTCCTCTAGACTTCTCAACGATAAAGGGAGGATGTTGCTAAATAAACTCTCCCACAGCTGCTGTTCCCATTCACAAACTTCCCAAAAGGTGGGTCCTAAGACCAGGCTGGAAGTACTGGAGTGCACTGCCTGTTTTAAGTGGCAGCCCCACATCACTGCTCTAAGCCCTGCCCTGCCCCTGGGAGGGACGCGAGTCTCTCACCCCAACTTACGTTTATGAGGTGGCACCAGTAAATCCAGGGTCTTCTGGGGCAGATTGGCCCACACAGAGGAAATCTCCTTCCTCAACTCTGCATCACACTGGTGTTGCTTAGTGCCGGCTGGAGTAGGACACAGGTGGAGAAGAAAGTCATTAGGGAGTTGGGCCGAGCGATAGTCCAGCAGGTAGGGCATTTGCCTTGCACATGGCCGGCCCATGCTGGCCCGGGTTCGATCCCCGGCATCCCATATGGCCCCCGAGCACCACCAGGAGTAATTCTGAGTGCAGAGTCAGGAGAAACCCCTGAACATTGCCGGGTGTGACCCAAAAAAGCAAAAAAAGGGAAAAAGGAGCAAGCCCACACCCTGAGGGGGAATAGGTGGGGAGAGATGGAGTGGGAAAGGCACAGTCGGCACTGGAGCAGGTATGAGAAAAAGACAACCTAGAGAAATACGGCTGGGCAAGTGTGTTCATGGACACATACGTGTGCATGTATTTCTGGGCACACAAGTCCATTGCATGTTCACATGCGAACATACACGTGCTTGTGCACGCCCAAGCATGTGCACAGCTGTGTTCCCACAAAGGCACATGTGCATTTGTGTTTTCATGTAACAGGAGTCTGTGGGATGCCATACAGTCATATGAACTGCTTGGGTGTTTCTGAGCGTGCACTCGCAAGTGTGCATGCTTCCGTGCAACTGTGTATGCAATCCTGTGTGTGCAAGTGGGGCGTGTGTGCTGACGAGCCAACTCTTCATACCACCTCAGCGTCCACTAGTCAGGCACTACTCCAGGTGAAGAGACAAATACTAAAGAAACTGTTCTTCTAGACTTGGGTTGCATTTTCAGCAACCCAAGAGCATGAAGGTTTAACAGTATGTTAAGGAGGGAGACTCTGAGGAGGGACGCAGGTTTGAAGAAGGCTGTTAGGAAAGGACTCAGGACCAAGTGGCATGAAAGCAAGAACTAGAAATGCTGGAACCGAAGATGGGGCTGTGTGGTGTAGGAGCTGGAGAGGCAGCTGGCCAGGCTGACGGAGCAGGCCAGTGCACAGATGTCCAAGCAGAGGGACAAAGAGTCTGTTTATCCTTCCTCAACACTGGCATATTAAGGTGCGGACTATATATAGGAGTTTGCCTTTGCAGTTTTCCCATATGAGTTTAGGGAGTGCAGTCATCTACCGGCCGTCACCTTTTGCTGTGGAATGCGTCTGCGGCCACAGTCCCTGCTGGGAGCCTCTGCAACCAAGGTCTGGCCACCCCGGGCCCATGAGTTGTTTCCTGTGTTTCCTTTCTGCATTATTCCATGTACTGGCTTTTGAACCTGATGCTTCGCTCAGCTCAAGGCACAGGAAGATCAACCGTGTGGGTGCATGCATAGCTGTCCACTGTTTCTTGCTGACTTCCTTCTCTTCACTAGAGTGCTTTGTTGTGTGGGGTAATTATGAATTAAGATGCTGATATTTGAAAAGAAGGTTTAAAATTTTATTTATTTACTTATTTACTTACTTACTTTTGCGTCACCCCCAGAAGGGCATAGACCAGGCTCAGTGCTGAGTTCACTCCCCAGTGGTGCTCAGGCACCAGGTAGAGCCAAGATCAGACCCAAGACTTGCGCATAAAGCATGTACTTCAGTCCTCAAAGCCATCTCCCAAGCCCCACACAGAGGTTGTTGCGTGGCTTTATCTCATCCCATTACACGGGTGGCCCATACGGTAGTCAACAAACTGTCTCCCAAAGTGACTGCACCACTTGGCACCTTACCAGGAACACAGAAGACCCCGTTTGATTCTCAGCAGCACTGAGCTCTGCCACTCTAAATAGTAGTGGGGATCCAGAGCCACAGAGAAATGACAGACCATGTGTTGGTCATGGGCCGCCCGGCATCCAAACCCTTGCAGCACTAGAGCACTGCTGGGTGTGGGCCCCATGTCTTCTATTCTATTGTTTTTGCTTTTTGGGTCACACCCGGTGATGCTCAGGGGTTACTCCTGGCATTGCTCGAGGGACCATATGGGATGCCAAGGATCGAACCCAGGTTGGCCGCCTGCAAAGCAAACACCTTTCCCGCTGTGCTTACCTGCTCCAGACCCACGATTTCTATTTTAAGCAAGCATTTTTGTCATTCAAATGTGCACACAGAGCACATGTCCCACGGAACGCCAAAAGATCATGTGGTCGCCCACCTACAAGATGGTCAGTCTTCTTTGTTAATACCCTGAACGAACGGTTTGAGGCTCTTAGTTTTCCTGAAGTAAGCAGATGCCATTGGGCTACACTGGCACGTGATAGGGTCAAATGGAAACCTTACTGGTGCCCGCTCGAGCAAATCGATGAATAACGAGATTCAAGTGATCAAGTGATAAAGGCCAGTTTTTCAACTTTTTCCTTGATGGTTTATGCATTTTGTGTCTTTACAAATTTTTTGCCTAACTAAAAATTACCTCTTTCCCTCCTCCTGTGTTTCTTTAGAGGGAGTATCTCACAGCTGACATGCATGTCTTAAGCACATCCAAGTTAACTGGAGGGGAGAGGGATGCATGGCGAATGCTAGGAAGTCTGCGCCCCCATTAACCCCCAGGGCGGGATATTTAAAGTGGAGATTTGGAAGGAGATAAGGTGATGATGGCATCAGAACAGACCCTGCTATTGCCGGTGTGACCCAAAAAGAAAAGAGAAAAAACAGACCCTGCTACACAGGTGAAGATGCCTCCAGAGCTGTCCCTTCTCCCAACATGAGCTGAGTGTGGGCCACAAGCCAGAACCGTTGCCTGAATGGAACCTGCCTTTGTATGCCTCCTCCACTTGGTCATGGCGTTTGGTCACACACCTGGAGTAGACTAAGGTATTAAATAGCAGGTCTTTGTTTTCAGGTTGTTTGACACACTAACTTTTCCTAACACTATTTGTTGAGATCCTTCATCTAAGAATTTCCTGTGCCACTTGAAAGCTAGTGGACTTTGTGTCCATGAGTCTCTGACTTGAGTCTTCCTGGACTCTGGGATCTGTCCTCACACTGACACTACACTTTCTTCTTTGTGTCTTTGCTTCAGGAGACGTGAGCTTCCTGCTTCAGCTTGTGTTTTAAGTAGTGACTGTTACTTAGCTCTTGTTTTTCTATTTAAAAATATTGCTGGGGCTGAAGAAATAGTACAGCAGATAGAGCACTTGCCTTGCATGCAGCTGACCCAGGTTCAATCCCTGTAACCCCACATGGTCTTCCAAGCCCTTCCAGGAGTAATTCTTGAGCCAGAACCAGTAGTAATCCCTAAGCGGCCCAAAAGTAAAACAAACAAACAAAAAAAAAAAAAAAACCCAAAACATTTAAATTTAGAAAAATCAGTATCTTACCAGTTATCCAGAAATAGAGAAGCACTTCATGTTGTCATTATTTTAAGGGAACTCACTTGGGGGTAGGGGCCACAGCCAGCAGTGCTTGGGAGCCACTCAAAGTTTTGTGGCCTCCACTGTGGTCAGGGAGCCATGGGGTGCCAGAGAATGGAAATGGCATGGAAACATGCACTCAGGTAAAGAGTTCTCCAGCCAGAACTCTGCTTTCCATTTCTATATAGTTAATTTCTTTATAGGAAAATAATTTACTTTGTATTGACCTTGTATCATGTAACCTTGCTAAATTGTTGTCTTTGCTTTAGTGATGTTTATGCCTTCAGACAACAAAACTATAGTCTCTGTTCTGCTCAAAATCACCATGTCAGCTTGGCTGTGCTCCTGCTAAAGGCCTTCACAATCACCGTGTCCACTTGGCTGTGCTCCTGCTAAAGGCTGTTGGAGGACAGGTTTAGCTAATCTGAGAGCTTTGCTGTTTTGCCCACTCATAGCTTAATCTACTTAAGCCAAGGTTCATTCTAATGAGACCTCTCTTCTATGTAAACACTGCTAGAGTGTGTGGCAGTTACAGAAGTCACCTTGATTGAATAACTTCTGACTTATACATCTAAGACTTCCATGTTTTCTAGATTGGGCACAGCTCCTCTTTATACCCACTGCATCCAGCGTGGGACAGTTAGAATTTACCAGGAGACTACCACCCTGGCTACATTGAGACTATAGGGAAGATTATAGGAAGGATCATACTAGTTTGCTCTCAAGTAGGCGAGTGTGACCCTTTCAGTATACGGAGATCAAGATACTCAGAATCACCCTGGTGCAGATAGTAAATAAGAAGGACCTTGTGGGTACCATCTAGATTACATGAAGCTCATGAAATGAAGATGTATTACTTTATACCAGCCCCCTCTCTCTCCAGTGTTTTACATAAGAGATAATTTCTATAATTTCGGTAGAAGGGATTAGTCCTTGGTGTACACTTTGTTTATACCTGTAATAGGGGTGTGGCACTGCCCTTCTACAATTTGTTTAGGGTTCTCTGTTGACCACGACCCTCCCTGTCAGAGATCCAGATTACTTTGGTATATATAAGGGGACTGACTTGCGGACACTCGGCCTTTTGCTCCTTCTTTTGGGTAGGACCCCTCTCGGGTGAGATCCTCTTTCTTAAAGACTTAGGCTCTTTTGTATGGTCAAAGTTTGGAGCAGAGCTAGAGTTCGTTCATTATATTGGAGTGCTGTGGAAGAGCTTTTGTACTATTAAAAGCCTTTTTGGAACTGCGCGGACTCGTGATTTTTTTTTTTTTTTTTTTTTTTGCTTTTTGGGTCACACCCGGCAATGCTCAGGGGTTATTCCTGGCTCTGCACTCAGAAATCACTCCTGGCGGTGCTCAGGGGACCATATTGGATGCCGGAGATCGAACCCGGGCCTACCCGCTGAGCTATCGCTGGACTCATGAGTTTTCATCCGATTCCCGAAATCCTCAGAAGTAGAAAAGAACTTCTCTCCTGACACTGTCAGGGACCCTGGCGGCATCCCCAACAAAAGGCATTCACAATCACCATGTCCACTTGGCTGTGCTCCTGCTAAAGGCCTTCACAATCACCATGTCCACTTGGCTGTGCTCCTGCTAAAGGCCTTCACAATCACCATGTCCACTTGGCTGTGCTCCTGCTAAAGGCCTTCACAATCACTGTCCACTTGGCTGTGCTCCTGCTAAAGGCCTTCAAAATCACTGTCAGCTTGGCTGTGCTCCTGCTAAAGGCCTTCACAATCACCATGTCCGCTTGGCTGTGCTCCTGCTAAAGGCCTTCACAATCACTGTCCACTTGGCTGTGCTCCTGCTAAAGGCCTTCACAATCACCATGTCCACTTGGCTGTGCTCCTGCTAAAGGCCTTCACAATCACCATGTCCACTTGGCTGTGCTCCTGCTAAAGGCCTTCACAATCACTGTCCACTTGGCTGTGCTCCTGCTAAAGGCCTTCACAATCACCATGTCCACTTGGCTGTGCTCCTGCTAAAGGCCTTCACAATCACCATGTCCACTTGGCTGTGCTCCTGCTAAAGGCCTTCACAATCACCATGTCCACTTGGCTGTGCTCCTGCTAAAGGCCTTCACAATCACCATGTCCACTTGGCTGTGCTCCTGCTAAAGGCCTTCACAATCACCATGTCCACTTGGCTGTGCTCCTGCTAAAGGCCTTCACAATCACTGTCAGCTTGGCTGTGCTCCTGCTAAAGGCCTTCACAATCACTGTCCACTTGGCAGTGCTCCTGCTAAAGGCCTTCACAATCACCATGTCCACTTGGCTGTGCTCCTGCTAAAGGCCTTCACAATCACTGTCCACTTGGCTGTGCTCCTGCTAAAGGCCTTCACAATCACCATGTCCACTTGGCTGTGCTCCTGCTAAAGGCCTTCACAATCACTGTCCACTTGGCTGTGCTCCTGCTAAAGGCCTTCACAATCACCATGTCCACTTGGCTGTGCTCCTGCTAAAGGCCTTCACAATCACCATGTCCACTTGGCTGTGCTCCTGCTAAAGGCCTTCACAATCACTGTCCACTTGGCTGTGCTCCTAAAGGCCTTCACAATCACCATGTCCACTTGGCTGTGCTCCTGCTAAAGGCCTTCACAATCACCATGTCCACTTGGCTGTGCTCCTGCTAAAGGCCTTCACAATCACCATGTCCACTTGGCTGTGCTCCTGCTAAAGGCCTTCACAATCACCATGTCCACTTGGCTGTGCTCCTGCTAAAGGCCTTCACAATCACCATGTCCACTTGGCTGTGCTCCTGCTAAAGGCCTTCACAATCACCATGTCCACTTGGCTGTGCTCCTGCTAAAGGCCTTCACAATCACTGTCAGCTTGGCTGTGCTCCTGCTAAAGGCCTTCACAATCACTGTCCACTTGGCAGTGCTCCTGCTAAAGGCCTTCACAATCACCATGTCCACTTGGCTGTGCTCCTGCTAAAGGCCTTCACAATCACTGTCCACTTGGCTGTGCTCCTGCTAAAGGCCTTCACAATCACCATGTCCACTTGGCTGTGCTCCTGCTAAAGGCCTTCACAATCACTGTCCACTTGGCTGTGCTCCTGCTAAAGGCCTTCACAATCACCATGTCCACTTGGCTGTGCTCCTGCTAAAGGCCTTCACAATCACCATGTCCACTTGGCTGTGCTCCTGCTAAAGGCCTTCATAATCACTGTCAGCTTGGCTGTGCTGCTAAAGGCCTTCACACAGACCCTCCCTTGCCTCTTCCTTCACTTGTATCACTGTCTTCCCGTTCAACATCGATTTGCTCGAGCGGGCACCAGTAACATCTCCATATATCCTGTCTCATGCTAGTAGAGCCCAAGGACATCTGCTTGCTCCAGGAACATAAAGAGCCTCAAACCACTCCGTTAGGTCATGGGAATGAGGTCCATAATTGTTACTGCTATTTGGCATATCAAATATGACATGGGTAGCTTGCCTGGCTCTGCCGTGCTGGTGGGATACTCTTGTGGTCACCTCTGATCTCCGGCATTTATTGATGAAACACGCCTCTTCCTACCTCTGACATATCCAACAATTCTTGACATGTTGGGGCTTACAGATGCCTTAGTCTTACTTTTATTAGATTCTTAGGTGTTTTTAGGTCAGCAAGGACCAGAAATAGTTTTTTTATTTATTCCTTACCATTGGCTCTCGTCAGAACTCCACCCTGCAGACCAACCTATCACAGCCCGGCTCCCGGGGCCATATGCAGCCGAGCGGTTCATCAATAAATGCTGGATTTTGAGATGACTACATGAGTATGCTACCTGCACGGCAGAGCCTGGCAAGCTACCCGTGTCGTATTTGATATGCCAAATACCAGTAACAATTATAGACCTCATTCCCACGACCTGATGGAATGGTTTGAGGCTCTTTATGTTCCTGGAGCAAGCAGGTGCCCTTGGGCTCTACTTGCATGAGACAGGTCATATTGAGATGTTACTGGTGCCCGCTTGAGCAAATCGATGATGAACGGGAAGACAGTGATACCATTGGCAAACTTTATTTTTTTTCTTCTTGCCTTCTTACAATGGCCAGGACCTCAGGCATGAGGCTGAGCCAAGGATGATGATGGTAGACACCCTTGCCTTGATTGTTGATTTTGAGGAAAAGTCTTTTTTTTTTTTGTATGTCACTAGCTGTAGGGGCTATTTTTGTTTTTATTTGGGGATCATACTTATATGCGATTAACTGGCTTCATATTTTATAAGCAATTTTTATTGAACTGAGGACACTTTCTTTTTCTTTGGAGGTAGGTGAGGGAGGGTTGGGCCACATCCAGAGATGCTTAGGTTTTCTCCTGGCTCTGCACTCAGGAGACCATATGGGTTGCCAGGGATCAATCCTGGGTCAGTCACGTGGACACTTGCCCACTACACACTGCCTTGCTCCAGGCCCACTTATATTACCATTTTAAAATCATGAATTGGGCTGGAGCAATAGCCCAGCCGGTAGGGCGTTTGCCTTGCACGTGGCCGGCCTGTGCTGGCCTGGGTTTGATCTCCGGCATCCCATATGGTCCCCCGAGCACTGCCAGGAGTAATTCCAGAGCGCAGAGCCAGGAGAAACCCCTGAGCACTGCCGGGTGTGACCCAAAAAAGCAAACAAACAAACAAAAAATATATATATATATATAATAAAAAATGAAAAAAATAAAATCATGAATTAAAGTTGAATTTTGTCATGTGCTCTTTTATCCATCTACTGAGATAATTACTATAAAGGCACTTCCAAAAAAAGGGTAGTGACAACTGAGAAAAGGTTGGAGAGTCCATAGAGAACAGTCAGGAACAGCAAAGAACAAAGCCAGCCCAATGCACGACAAGAAGAGAAATACCAGGACAGCAGAGACCAGAGACTCAAGGAGCAGATGGCTGTGAGGGAAAGAAGAGCACCAGGAAATGGATGGAGGGGCAAGAGCAGAATGTTGGAAAGAAGGAAGACACCTTAGTGTGCTGACACACTAATACAAATAACTGAGCGTACTGGGCCTCACACCCGTGGGAAGACAATGGCAAGGACTGGACTGGCCTTGACTACTTGTGCAAGAGATGCAGTGGTACAGCCAGGACACAGATTCAGAGAGAAAGGGGACAGGCCCTCATTGTGTCCATGAAGTGGGAAGTCAGCTGGGAGGGAGGTAGTGGTCAGGACAGGTTCTGTGGTCCTACTGGGCAGCCAGGAAGGAACCTTAGTGGTGACTGGGCCTCCCATGGGCTCAGCCTAGCTGTTGTGCAACTATCCAGTCTGCACTCCTGCTACAACTCTTGTTAGCTTTAGGAACTTGGACAAGCCCCCTAATTCAGCACTCTTCTCTCCTGACCTGAAGATGGGGTCTCCATACTGCTCATTTGCAGGGCTGCTCCCAGGAAGTTGTCAGGGCAGCTGACCTGTCACCTCCAGATTTGCCACACCTCACCCCTCCCCATATGATCATGGCTGGGCCCTCCCCTTTGAACCTGCCTCGCTCACCTGGAGCCAGCTTGATCTCCAGCGCAGTCCTGATGAGGGCCATCAGTGTGGACGTGAAGTGGACGGTCATGTCCTCATTGGAGATGGGCATGTTCATGCGAACCAGGCGCTAGGGACAAGGACACAGGTCAGGGCAGGCCTGCAAGGTCCCTTGCCACGAGACTGCACTGTGCTCAAGGCCTCTGAAGGCTGGGCTTGGCTCTGGCGTGGGGGGTTCCTACTTGTGCCAGGGTCCAAACGAGATCAGGAAGAGGGGGTTTGCCAGCATTCACGCACTCCGGGACCCTACTCTCATCTGAGCTGTGGGTTCTCCTGACTGCCAAAATATCCAAGTGCAGGTAGTTTGTAGCATGGGTTAAGCCCAGGAGCCCATCCTCAGCCAGAGTGACTCGTGGCTCAGCAAGTATGGCTAAAGTGGGGTGCGTGGCTGAGGAAGGCTGCAGTGCCAAGGCTGGGCTTGCTGGAACAGGCCGCCGCATGAAGCAAGGTCCTTCCCAATCACTGTCTACCCCAAAGTCTCGGAACAGGGCAGGAAAACCCAGGCACAGTGAGAGGCCGGAAGCCCCTGACTCCTCCCATCAGACAAGTGGGGGGCGGGGCTCTGGATGCCTCTTTGCACAGGCAAAAGAACAGCTCAGAGACTGGCTCCTTCCAAGAACAGAGGAGACGGCGCAGAGCCTCCTCTGAGCCAGGGGAGGAGTCCAATGCTTGGAGCAGGGGGAGCAGTACTCCCCACTGGAGAATAGCCCCCTTTCCTCTCTGGATCTTTCAACAGCAGTGCTGAAGAGAGGGCTGTCCCCAGGCATGGCTGAAGCTGCACTGAGCTTAGGGATCTGAGTGGGGTGCTCTCAAGGACCAAGGGACTCTGTGGATCTGAGCTGCTCTGAGCTGGCCAAGTAGAGACCCAGGGCATGGGTCCTGTCTCTCCCAGCAGCACTTGGCCTCTTACCATGGAACAGGCTCTTACTATCCTCTGCCAAATCTACTATGGGTAGATTATCTGAGCCCCTCTTGGGAGAGTCCCTGTGCCCAGCTCGACCCTCGTGGTGGCCCCAACTCAGACCCAGCTGCATGTGGCAGGTGGCTACTGACAGCAGCCCCGACAGTTCCCAAAATGCTGGCAAAGCCCCACCGGCACATGGATACCCGGTCCAGAGCCTCACACGTCACCTATGCAGGACATATCCGGAGCGCAGTGCCCTGCGGGTGAGCACTGCCCACAGTGGGAGAGGCAGAGTCCTGCCAGAGGAGGTAGGAAGTCGGGGATGGCGTGGAAGAGGAGCAAGCAGGGCAATTGATTCCTAAGAGAGAAGAGCTCAGTCCAGGGCACCTTCATCAGAGATTTCCGTCTGTCTGTCCAGGTCCAAAAGAGCCAGTGATCCAGGGTGCAGGGGAGGGGCCAAGGCCCAGGCAAATGGGCACAGCCCTCTGCAGCTCCTGAGTCCTCCACCCAGCTTGCCAAGCCCAGCCCCTGGTGCCACCCCTGAGGCTGGTGCCTTCACACCCATCCTCTGCCTCCTGTGTCTATCCTCAGAGTCCTCCCTCACCCCTGGTCCCGGTGCTGGTATGGACAGAGCTCTCCCTCCGGGGACACAGCTGCAGCCTTCATGCAGGGCCTCCAGGCAGATGCAGCATGCACTCAGGGTAGGAGCGGGGCTGAGCAAGATACCAGAAGCTCCTTAGGTGGGCTGGGGAGTGACTCAGCTCACAAAGGTGGTGCTGGGCCAGGCTGCAGACACGGGACCAGAACCACAGCAAGGAACACATGGTTTGACGGCACCAGAGACAGGAGCTCTGAGAGGGAGGAGGCAGGAAGGGCAGAGACACCTACGACTGCACTCCAGGGCTTGGCCACTGTCTGCTGGGGCCCTGGGGTCTTGGCAGGGTGGTGGGCAGGGGGCTGGGGGTGAAAAGTCTCAACACAAGGCATGGCTGAGGAAGTGGCAGGCGGGGGCAGATGTGGGGCTGGGTCCTGAGTCCAGCCTGCCCACAAGCTGGAGAGAGCCCCTCCCTTCACCCATTCCACCTTCAGCACAGCCAAGGGAGGGGGCATGGGACCATATGCCCTAAAGCTATTCTCTTGCTATGCCCTCCATAACACTGCAATAAGCCATCCCAGGTATCTGGCCTTTGAGAACCCCAAGGGCCTCCCTTCCTACATGGCCCTAGGAAGTGCTTTCTAGCGGGAGGAAACAGGCTGGTAGGGTTCTGCAGGGGCCAGGCTCCCTGGGGTATACCGGAGGGGTGGACCACTGCACTGGGGACTTAAGAGGAGAATGGAGAGGGGTGGGGTCTGGACCCCAGAACAGAAACAACCTCTGTCCAAAAATCAGGGGGTGTTCTTCCATTTCTAAAAGGAGGAGGAAGATGGAGCAGTGGAGGCTTCTACATGGTATTCCTAGATCTGGGGCTCCAGAGAGGATGACCTGGGCACAGGGGTCTGGGGTCACAGAGGGGATGACCTGGGCACAGGGGTGCAGCAGACAAGGGCAGTGTCTTTGTCCCTCTTCCCGAAAGGAAGCAGAGATGCTCTGGGCAGGGAAAAGGAACAGCGAGAAGCTGAGCAGCAGCCAGATGACGGGCGAGCTGGGAAGGCAGGCGGCCAGCCTGGCACAGACAGCGCCGTGCAGGGTCGGGGTCTACCTTGTAGGCAACACTGCGCTGGGACACTTCTTCCCCAGCCCCAGGGGCGGGGACATGTGCTTCAGCATCTCAAACATGTCATTGTAACTGATGCGCCACTGGACCCCAGGCCCAGAAGGCAGAGGCAGAGTGGGGTCCACAGGAGGGGGTGTGGCGGGAAGGGCAGGGGAGGAAGCAGACAAGAAAAACAGATCCCGTTATCCAGCGTCCACTGAATGCCAAGTCTGAGTAAGAGAATGAGGGGCTTCTCTGCACACGGCCCCTCTCTCTGCCCCCTTCCTCGCCTCCACACTACAGGGTGGGGGGTGGCATCTGAGCCAATGAACATGGAGTGGGAGAAGGAGGGCAGCGTCTGGGCGGCTTTGGGTTGCCCCTTCTGATGGCACCTTTTTTAGGAAGCAGAGTGAATGCCAATGGGGGAGGAGCTGACCTCTGACCCAGCACAGCAGAGCTTCAAGGAGGGCGCCTGCCTGAGCACAGGGCACACGGCAGGTCTCCTTGTCCTCAATTTGCTCCCAGGTAAGCTGGGAGGCCAGAAGAGAGGAGCAAAGTCTAGAACCAGCCAGAAAGCCAGAGCGGAGCCTCCAAACAGACTCTGACTGTGGACACTGGTGCAAGCCCAGAGACGCTCGAGGCTGCTGCTGGTGCGGGGGGTTGGCGCTGGGCAGGCGGGGAGACTGCAGAGCGGGCAGCTGCAGGGACATGGCATGAAGCCACTCCTGTACCCCCCAAGAGCTTGTCAGGGACAAGATAGGCCAACACAGGGGCACAGGCTCCAGGCTGAGGAGGTGTCTGGGAGCCAACGACTGCATAGCCCTAGAAGACTCAGGCTGCCTGACAGGACCCTGCCCTCCGCCTACAGATGGGGGCTGGGAGCTACAAGCACCCTGAGAAGCTGCCAGTTCAGGCCCCCAAGGGGCAAGGGGAGAGTCCCCTCCTGGCAGGTGGATCTGATCGTAGGCCAACCCCTCCCCCCAAGGCCCCAGGCCTCAGCTGAGCAGGTCAGTTGAGAGGTGAGTGGGGGTCTTCCCTCTTGTGTTTGTGTTCTTTTGGCTGGGAGGGGCACTGCTCACACACTCCCCTCTGCTGGGCCCTCGGCCTTCAGCTCAGCCCCGAGAACTCAGAGACAGAGCTTGATGAGACCATGGATTCCGCGGTCTATCCAACAGCCTGACTTTGTCCTCAAGGCCCGGCCAGGAAATTCTGCACGACCTCACAGGGGCTACCTGTCCCCAGCCAGTTGGGGCAGTCAGGGATATCAGGTGGAGGACCAAAGCGTCCAGGACGCAGGAGTGCGGGGCGGGAAGGGCAGGGGAGAGAGGTAAGGTAGAGTCATTCCCAAACCAGGCAGGAGTGTGTACTGTGTCGGCGTTTCGGGCAGGGAAGAGTTTGTGGGATGGAGGCTCTGAAGTTGCAAACCTTGTAGGCCAACCTACGAGGGCAGTTCTTCCCTAAGCCAACGGGTGGCGCAATACAACGCAACAAACTGTACATATCCTTATAATGAATCCGGCAACTGGAAAGGAAACGTCACAGGTTACGCGACCAGGGCAGGATGAGGCCGCCCGCCCACCCGCCAGTCTGGGACAGAGGCAGTGAGACTTTGTGCCTTGTGGGGTGAGGGGCTGTGAGGCAGCACCCTGCTGGGGGGTCTGTATTGCTGCCACCCCAGAGATGCAGCACTGTGGACAGCTCCCAGGCGGCGGTAGGCAGGAGACACACAGCCAGCCCAGACGCGGTCCTGACCTTCCCCACTCTGCACACACTGGACACACCCAGCCCCCTCACTCTTCCTTCAGGTGCCAGTGGCTGAGCCCTGGGGGCCTCCTGAGAGCACACCTGGCTCTGCTGCCAGTCTGCCTCTCGAATACATCAAAAACTCCGAGGAAGTCCAGAGGAAGACCCAAGTCCCAGGTGTGCCTGCCAAGCCTGGTTCCTAACCCATGGCCCCTCAGCCCAACTAGGCACTATGTTCTACTGACATCTATAAAAGATGAAGCCCCCCAATGGCATGACCCAGATACAGCTATAGCCTTGTGAACGACCACCAGCCTGCCCACTTCAGAGCCTGTTCCTTTTCTTCTCTCGCCTCTGACATCCCTCAGCACCATCAGATTAAAACCAAAAAACATGGGGTCTGCACTGATTACAAAACCTCGGTTTATAAAGCAGGGACAAGCTACTGTGAAAGTCAAATTTCAAGAACTTTCTCACCTAGCCCCTTCTCCTTTCAGGAGCACCATCCACCAACCCTGTAGTTCAGCTTAGCAGCTACCTGCTGTGCCTCCCAGGCAGGGTTCTATGGCTCCACCGTTCTCAGTAGGTGGAGCTGACCGAGAGCACACAGAGGTCCTCAGGGCTGCTTCCTGGACAGGTGGAGACCACACAGGTGAGCAGACAGGATGCTCATAGAGCCAAGACTGAGATTCTCCTTCCGAGGACCCACAGGATGCTGAGGCCTGGGAAGGTGACATCAGACAGCAATGCCACGAGCCTTGCTTGCCTCTACAGGGCACATGCATGCACACTGCTCAGAGGCACACACACACACCTGCACACGGAATGCTCTCCACAGCACACACACACACATACCTGCACACATGTGGTGCTCTCCACAGCACACACACACATCTGCACACAAGTGATGCTCTCCATGGCACAAATATCTGCACACATGTGCTCTCCACAGCACACACACGTATCTGCACATATGTAGTGGTCTCCACAGCACACACACACACGCACACATGTGATGTTCTCCACAGCACGCAGGATTGCAAGCCAATGATCCAGAATATGTATGCGTGTGCATATTCATGCATGTCAGTTCCCAAACACGTGTGTGCATACATGTATGTTTTCATGAGCACCATCACAGTCACTTCCAGGTACACATGAAAGTCTGGGAAATGTCAGTCTTGTTGCTTACTCAAAGTCTCTACTAGAGGGGTCAGACAGACAGGACTTGCTTTGCACACTGCCATCCCCAGTTTCATCCCGGCACCCTCAATGGTCCCCTGAGCACCACCAGGAGTGAACCAGACAGAAGTAAACCCTGAGCACCACTGGTGTGGCCCCAAAACAAGCAAAAGTTCCCACTAATGGGAACAGCACCTTGGTCAATAATGTTATTAATTACACTTGTGATTAGAGGTCTGCATAACGATATTGCCAACTGGGAAATAATGATCATGACACCCTTGCGTAGGTCAGGAGGTGAGCACAAGGCTCACAGTCTCTCTGTCCTGATGTTGTCTGCTCTGCCGCCTGGGTGCCAGCCTCAGCCCTTGGAAAGGTGGTGACTGCTGGCTTATCACTCTCTCACAGGCACCTCTGTGTTGCAGGACTCCTTTAAGGGCCACTGCATCTGCTCTGAATTGCTGCCTGCAAATCACTTCGTAGATAAGGGGGTAGTCTAAATGTGGCAGTTTATCTGACCATGTATGCTGTACTAGCTGGTATAAATATTCTCCCATGCTACCACAATCATCGTGGGACTAGCTAGATCTTACCAGCATACTAGCCTGGCCACGTAGGACACCTAAGTAATTAGATCAGAGAGAAATGCTGTTTGCTTCCAAGCAAACAAGCATGGCCCCCTGATATACTCAAAGGCAACTAAAATATAAAACTACAATGAAGTAGAAGAGACTTGTGAAGGCTTGGAGAAATATTTAACTGGCATTAGTATTAGTCTTTGGTACAGAGACATGCCATCTCAGAAACCCCCTTCTCTACCCTATAAAGGCATTTCCAGGCAGATCTTGGCTCAAAACATTAGCATACTAAAGGGCCTAGGTGAGGTGCAGGGAGGGATTACCTAAGGGCATTTGACCCTCCCTGCTTTCCATAACAGTGGGAGGAAGGTCTGAGTGGCAGGGGTATAAAACTAGCCTGTTTCCTTTCTCCGCGCTTCTTTGTGGGCTCTCTCTCCTTGTGAGCGCTCACCCTTCTTGGAACTCTTGTCTTCTTCTCCTTTTACAAGGCCTTTACATGTGGTGGCCGCCATCTTGGCCTACACGTGGCTGGGGTTCTAGCCTGGAATCCTAAGCACCGGGCTTTTCCTTTTGCTGATTTGTATGCCTGAACCTGTGATAAGTAAACCCTTTTAAAACTGCATCGGATTCCTGAGTTTTCATCCATTCCTGGGAACTCGCTTCCTGGCACTGTCGGGGACCCCGGCGGAGCTCCCCGACACCTCTGCAAAGAGCCTTGTATTTTACGACCTCCTCCGTCATAAGCACTTTTTAAGAAAATGTATCACTGCCTGCCTGTGCTTCCAGGGTTCCCAGCTCTAGCTGTCTACCAGGAAAAGAGTAGGAGTCTTCCAGGCATACCACAAGTACATTTCCAGCCCAAGTCCAAGTCCCATGTCATCTAATTCTGCCCTCTTCTGACAAACTGGAAATTCTGGGTCTGTCACTGTCACTGTCTTCCTGTTCACCATCGATTTGCTCGAGCGGGCCCCAGTAACATCTCCATATGTCCTGTCTCATGCTAGTAGAGCCCAAGGGCATCTGCTTGCTCCAGGAACATAAAGAGCCTCAATCCATTCCGAATGAGGTCAATAATTGTTACTGGTATCTGGGTCTGGATGTTACAAATATGTGGTCTTGTACGCCTTTCTGTGCTGTGCAGACCTGTCAACAAATCCAAGTAGCATTCTACGTGGTTTCTGTTTTCCTGTGATACAATCTTGAACAGAAATGTCCCCAGAAGCAGCAGTGCCGTTTAGAGCACTGAGGGTGAGGGTACCTGGGTTTCCATCTGCCCCTCAATCACCTTGCTTTGTCGGACAAGGAAGACCTGGGTGTGGTCAGTCTGCCTGGAACCCTGGAGTACAGCAGGAACACAGAGTATGGCAGGAAATATGCTGGTGCCTTAAGAAAACGTCGCATGCACCAGGCAGCACCCCACAGTTGCGTCTATTCTTTCTTTTTTTTTTGCTTTTTTGGGTCACACCCGGCAATGCTCAGGGTTTTCTCCTGGTTCTGCACTCAGGAATTACTCCTGGCGGTGCTCAGGGGGACCATATGGGATGCCGGGATGGAACCCGGGCCAGCATGGGCAGGTCGCGTGCAAGGCAAACGCCCTGCCCGCTGGGCTATCGCTCCAGCCCCAGTCTATTCTTATCTTCTGTAAACACACGCCTACTCTCACCCTATGCAGAATCCATGAGTGTTGTGTGCAAAGCCTTGACCCTGTCCCATGAGCACTCTGTGCCTGCTCTCACTGGACACAGCAGAAATGCACCAAGAGATGCTTTGAGCCTGACAGTGGCAGATGCTGTCAGGAGCTCTAGACTAGAGACGCAGAAGCCGCTGGTGGTTGTGAAGGGCCATAGAAATTCAGTGTGCTCCAAGAGTCCTGGGACCTTGGGGTTCAAAGCCTCAGTGCTCCCCAGACGGACCCTCAACTTAAGAAAAAGAGGCAGGGGCTGGAGCGATAGCCCAGCGGGTAGGGCGTTTGCCTTGCACATGGCCAGTCCATGCCGCCCGGGTTCAATCCCGGCATCCCATATGGTCCCCGAGCACCGCCAGGAGTGATTCCTGAGTGCAGAGCCAGGAGAAACCCCTGAACATTGCCAGGCATGACCAAAAAAAAAAAAAAAAAAAAGGAAAAAAATGAAGGAAAAAAGAGGCAGAGTCCCAGGTGCCACTGACAGAATTCTCCCTGTAGGAAAGATGGAAACTATAGTTCCCAGGCCTCTGCCCACAAGGGTAAGTGAAATCAGAGCTGTGTGGAGGCAGGAAGCCAAGGGGAGGTGGGCATGTCCGCACCCCATGGGGAGTGACAGAGACCCTCCCTCCCTGAGGTGGCCCAGCACGTGCACATTTGCCACAGGCTCAGCTCTTAAGTGAGAGGCAAGAGTTGGCTCTTGGGCACAGAGAACACGCGAGGGGCAGGACAGAGGGCAGAAGGAAGAGCCAGGGAAAGGGAAGGGAGAGGAAGGCAGAGGGAAGAAGTGGAACAGGGAGGAAAAGGGGTCAAGAGGGAGGAAGGGGAAGGAACAAAAGAGTATGTATGTTTGTGAGGGAATGGACACGGAGAGAGGCCACAAGCTCTGGCTGGCCCTCGGCTGGGCAGACACCATACTCTATAAGACTTTCCGCTCAACAGTCTCAAAACACCTGAGTCCAAGCTCCTCCCTAAGGCACCTGCTCTGTGAGAGACAAAAGAACCCCCTCATTTATGCAGAACAGTAACCCTTTCCCACCACCATAAAACACCCCTCCCTGCTCACTCTGATATTAGCGAGATGCAAATACCCTCTACTGAGTCCCGGCATAGATGCATGGTGGCTCCTGTCCCCAAGAGAGAGCGGGAGCTGGGGGTGTACCTGAATCCCTGGGACACTCTCTGGAGGCCCACATTCTTTCTGCACCCCCAAAGGTATTCAAGTCCCACGAGACTGAGCCCCGAAGCATGGTCCCACTGATGCTCCTGTGACCCCCCCAACTGCACCCTCCTATCTCTCCCACCGTGTTCCCACAGAACTGTGTGCCAGCCTATGAAAAGACAGCAATCTGCCAGAACGTCCCTGAGAAGCCCAAAAAGCTCAAGTGGCCCCCGAGGGCTAGAAAGAGGGTCTCTCTGTGCACAAGGCCTCAAGAGTGAGGGAAGTGGGGCTGCAGGAGCAGGAGTTCCAGGGCCAATGGGACCTTGAGGGTGTGCTTCTAGGAGGCCTGTGCAATCTCTCAGCCCTGTCCCGGACCCAGAGGGCAACAGAACACAGGGACCCACTCACCACGCAGCCGGGTCGTACTCAGCCCAGACCCGGATGAACTCGTCCAGGTGGTGAGGCCCTAGGGATGGAAGAGTCCCGCGTGAGGTACTCAAAATTGTCCATGATCACAGCCACAAAGAGGTTCAACATCTGCAGGACAGGAAGGAGAGGAGGTGACCCAGACCGTAGCCACGCCCCCCCCCAGCTAGGCCTCTGGGTAGCACTCACCTGGGGTGCTCACCCACAGAACCTGACACTGGCTTGCCCAGGCCTCTAGTAACTCCCAGATATCCAATGGTGAGGTAGCTGCATGGCCTGGAAACAGGCCTGATGTGCTGTCCCCAGCACCAAGCTCTCTGGAGGGCCCTACTCAGACTCTAGCCAACTCAGGCTGCCCACCCCCACTTCCCTGTCTGTCCCTCTCATGCCCATGCCCACACTGCCATCCTCACTCAGGTCACTACCACCCCCCGTCTCTTGCCGATGCTCCGTCCTGCCACCCCTCATCTCCTCTCAGTCAGCCTTCAGCAAAGTGGCTGGAAGCCCAGCTCTAGGGCTGGCAGGGGGCTCTGCTCTCACTGAATTTCACACAGTACACAACTGGTCATCTGAGCTGTTTGCTGACCAGTGGCTTTTAGTGCCCTGTCAACCCTATGCAGCCCATCTCCTGTCCCAACATCTCTCATTACACCCAAAAGCACACTGAGTGCATCTCCAGGGCAGAAAAGGACCTGGTTTGTTTTGGAGCTTTCATATGAATCATCACTTGTATCACTTGTCTTCCCGTTGTTCATCGATTTGCTCAAGCAGGCGCCAGTAACGTCTCCATTCATTGGGAATGAGGTCCATTATTGTTACTGTTTTTGGCATATCGGATACACCACAGGTAGCTTGCCAGGCTCTGCCATGGCTCTGGGTTCATCCAGGAGGACCAGTCTTTTTCTATTCCAGACTATTGACCATCCAGGGCCCATGGGGCAGAGCCCTGGGTCTCCTGTCTGCCAAGTGCCGACGCAGCCGGGCACCACAGCCACACCTGCAACACCTCAAGGGGCAGGGACAACTTGAGGGGCAAGGATACCTATTGATGACTTTACTAAACATGCACTTGTGCTCTTCCTCAAACATCGTGATATGAATCATAGTTAAATTTCATACGGTACCATATGAATGTGTGACCTTCTTCCACTGAATGTGATGTTTCTTGACCATCCACAGCAAGTCAAACCACTTTACAGCGGAGTTATACACCACGAGCACAGACCCAGATGTGCTTGATCCCCAACACCCACAATGCTGATGGGTTTGTGTTGTGTGAACTTCCATTTCAAGTATGGGTGTCTGAGAACATCTCATGGATTTCTAGGCTTGACTTTTTGAGGAGCCCGTAGAGAAGCTCCACATTTGCTTCTCCTTCAGCCCCACCCACCAGCAGTGGATACAAGGTCCCATTTCTCTGTGCCCTCCCCAACACTTATTGTTCTCCTGTTTTAAAAATTGCTATTACAGGGAACTAGAGAAACAGTACGGTGCATAAGGTGCTTTCACTGCATGTGACCAACCTGGGTTTGACCCCAGCAACCCATATGGTCCCACACACACCTCCAGGAGTAATTCCTCTGAGCAGTAACCGCTGAGCACCACCAGGTATGGCCCACTTCCCTCCCAGAATTACCATTATAACCATTCTAGAGGTGTAAAGTGGAAACTGTTTTTTTCTGGTGCATATGACTTCATTCAGTTGTTCCCTACAGACGGTGCATATGACTTCATTCAGTTAATCCCTACAGACTGTGCATATGACTTCATTCAGTTGATCCCTACAGACGGTGCATATGACTTCATTCAGTTGTTCCCTACAGACAGTGCATATGACTTCGTTCAGTTGATCCCTACAGACAGTGCATATGACTTCATTCAGTTGATCCCTACAGACGGTGCATATGACTTCAGTTGATCCCTACAGACGGTGCATATGACTTCATTCAGTTGATCCCTACAGGCGGTACATATGACTTCATTCAGTTGATCCCTACAGACGGTGCATATGACTTCATTCAGTTGATCCCTACAGACGGTGCATATGACTTCATTCAGTTGTTCCCTACAGACAGTGCATATGACTTCGTTCAGTTGATCCCTACAGACAGTGCATATGACTTCATTCAGTTGATCCCTACAGACGGTGCATATGACTTCAGTTGTTCCCTACAGACGGTGCATATGACTTCATTCAGTTGTTCCCTACAGACGGTGCATATGACTTCATTCAGCTGATCCCTACAGACAGTGCATATGACTTCATTCAGTTGTTCCCTACAGACGGTGCATATGACTTCGTTCAGTTGATCCCTACAGACGGTGCATATGACTTCATTCAGTTGTTCCCTACAGACGGTGCATATGACTTCGTTCAGTTGATCCCTACAGACGGTGCATATGACTTCATTCAGCTGATCCCTACAGACGGTGCATATGACTTCATTCAGTTGTTCCCTACAGACGGTGCATATGACTTCATTCAGTTGATCCCTACAGGCGGTGCATATGACTTCATTCAGTTGATCCCTACAGACGGTGCATATGACTTCAGTTGATCCCTACAGACGGTGCATATGACTTCATTCAGTTGATCCCTACAGACGGTGCATATGACTTCATTCAGCTGATCCCTACAGACGGTGCATATGACTTCATTCAGTTGATCCCTACAGGCGGGCGCATATGACTTCAGTTGATCCCTACAGACGGTGCATATGACTTCATTCAGTTGATCCCTACAGACGGTGCATATGACTTCATTCAGCTGATCCCTACAGACGGTGCATATGACTTCATTCAGTTGATCCCTACAGACGGTGCATATGACTTCATTCAGTTGATCCCTACAGGCGGTGCATATGACTTCATTCAGTTGATCCCTACAGACGGTGCATATGACTTCAGTTGATCCCTACAGACGGTGCATATGACTTCATTCAGTTGATCCCTACAGACGGTGCATATGACTTCATTCAGCTGATCCCTACAGACGGTGCATATGACTTCATTCAGTTGATCCCTACAGGCGGCGCATATGACTTCAGTTGATCCCTACAGACGGTGCATATGACTTCATTCAGTTGATCCCTACAGACGGTGCATATGACTTCATTCAGCTGATCCCTACAGACGGTGCATATGACTTCATTCAGTTGATCCCTACAGACGGTGCATATGACTTCATTCAGTTGATCCCTACAGGCGGTGCATATGACTTCATTCAGTTGATCCCTACAGACGGTGCATATGACTTCAGTTGATCCCTACAGACGGTGCATATGACTTCATTCAGTTGATCCCTACAGACGGTGCATATGACTTCATTCAGCTGATCCCTACAGACGGTGCATATGACTTCATTCAGTTGATCCCTACAGACGGTGCATATGACTTCATTCAGTTGATCCCTACAGACGGTGCATATGACTTCATTCAGTTGATCCCTACAGACGGGTGCATATGACTTCATTCAGTTGTTCCCTACAGACGGTGCATATGACTTCATTCAGTTGATCCCTACAGACGGTGCATATGACTTCATTCAGTTGATCCCTACAGACGGTGCATATGACTTCGTTCAGTTGATCCCTACAGACGGTGCATATGACTTCGCTCAGTTGATCCCTACAGACGATGCATATGACTTCGCTCAGTTGATCCCTACAGGCGGTGCATATGACTTCATTCAGTTGTTCCCTACAGACGGTGCATATGACTTCGTTCAGCTGATCCCTACAGGCGGTGCATATGACTTCATTCAGTTGATCCCTACAGACGATGCATATGACTTCGCTCAGTTGTTCCCTACAGACGGTGCATATGACTTCGTTCAGTTGATCCCTACAGACGGTGCATATGACTTCATTCAGCTGTTTCCTACAGACGGTGCATATGACTTCATTCAGTTGATCCCTACAGACGGTGCATATGACTTCATTCAGCTGTTTCCTACAGACGGTGCATATGACTTCGTTCAGTTGATCCCTACAGACGGTGCATATGACTTCGTTCAGTTGTTCCCTACAGACGGTGCATATGACTTCATTCAGTTGATCCCTACAGGCGGTGATGCTTGGTCTGATTTGTGCATCTTCTTTGGAAAAATGCTAGTCCAGTTGTTTGTCCATTTTAATATAGTTGATTTTCTTTTGACTGTGGAGTTAGACTTTAGCCATTTTTCCAGCATCAAAGCTGTGGTTTATGAATACTTTTACCCATTCCTTATTTTTACATTTTTAAATGTTCTCTATTCTTTTAAATTAAGTACTTAAATTTATCCATTTTTTCTTTATTGTTTGTGATTTTGGTATTAAACCTAAGAATTCTTTTCCAAATCTGAAACCATGAAGATTTGTCTGGTGCTTTTCTCTAAGAACTCTATGGCTTTCTTTCTTTAGGTCTTTGGTTAATTCAGGGTTAGTTTTGTTATGGAGTGACATCTTGTGCATATAACTTTATTTAGCTATCTCTTTACCACTGTTGAAGTATAAATTACTCTTTTTACATTGCATGACCTTGGTATCCTTGTCAAAATCAGCTGCCATGATTTCAGATTACTTCTGGACCCTCAATTCTCTTATAGTGTCTGTGCTACCCTGATGCCAGAATCACTGCTCCACTCACCATCCCAGATTCAGTGACGTGAACCAACTGCTCCACTCACCACCCCAGATTCACCGACGTGAACCAACTGTTCCACTCACCACCCTAGATTCACTGACGTGAACCAACGCACTTTTTTTTGCTTTTTGGGTCACACCTGGCGACGCTCAGGGGTTACTCCTGGCTCTGCACTCAGGAATTACTCCTGGCGGTGCTCAGGGGACCATATGGGATGCCGGGGATCGAACCCGGGCCGTCATGGCCGGCCGCATGAAAGGCAAACGCCCTACCCACTGGGCTATCACTCCGGCTCCAACCAATGCACTTTTAAGACTGTGCACTTCATGGTGATTCGGTGGAAATTCGAGCTGTGAATTTCCTACAGTCAGTACACTGCAGCTACAGTTAGCTACAGCCTCACATACTCACCCTTTTCATATGTGAGTACAGTTAAGTTGTATTCTCAGCAAATGTTAGTCAGATAACACGTTATCAACAACTACGGTCCCCACATTTTACATGAGCACCTCAGATCTCATTTACCACATGACTGAAAACCTGTGGGAGCCTCATGATATTCATTTCATGATCAACTTTCCCCTGATGGCAACTGTTCACACTTATGAGCCTATGGACATCTATCAAGTACATTAGAATTGTCTTACTCATACTCAGTTCAGGGTTTTATCTTTTTTTTTTCTTTTTGGGTGACACCTGGCAATGCTCAGGGGTTACTCCTGACTCTGCACTCAGGAATTACTCCTGGCGGTGCTCAGGGGACCATATGGGATGCCGGGATTGAACCTGGGTCGGCCGTGCAAGGCAAACACCCTACCCACTGCACTATCACTCCGACCCCTTATCTATTTTTTTTCTTTTTGGGTCACACACGGAGATGCTTAGGGGTTACTCCTGGTTCTGAACTCAGGAATTACTCATGGCAGTGCTTAGGGGACCATATGGGATGCTGGGGGATCGAACCCGGGTCGGCTGCATGCAAGGCAAACACCCTACCCGCTGGACTATCGCCTCCAGCCCTATCTATTTTAAGGGGTGATGTTCTCTGGTTTCTTTTTCTTTTAACATCACCAGGGGGTGATGTCATGGCTAGACAGAGATCCCCTCTTTTTGGGAGGATTTGTTTTTTGTTACATCCAGCAGTGCTCAGGGATAACTCCTGGTTCTATACTCAGGAATTACTCCTGGTGTTACTTGGGAGACCATATATGAAGACAGGGATCAAACCGAGGTGAGCTACCAATACCTCACCCCCTGTACTATCTCTTTGGCCCATCCCCTTCTATTTCTGAAGTCTAAATAACTTAAAAATGATTTTGTGGGGAGGGCTCCCAAGCAGAGCCTAGGAGGTCCAGGGAACTCACTGGCAATTCTCAGCCAACCAAGGCAGAGTTTTGCTGCATGTGCCCTAGGATTCGAGGACACCGCACGACTCGGACCTGTGGTGCTCGGCATACCAGGCCCACCCTGGTCAGCTCAGCGTCTTTCAGCAAGCACTGCATGCCGTGATGCAAAGCTGCACTCTAACTGCTGTGCATCTCCCAGCCTCTGTGTCAGGTATTTTTAATATCACCTTTCATTGTACTAAAATATACATAAACTTACCAAGTGCGTTCTGCAATTAGTGATGATGCATATTTTATGTGCTTATTGGACATTTATGCATTTTTCTTTATAGAACTATTCATTTTATCAGATTTGCAAACATATTTTCCCGATCCTTTTCACTTTGTTGATCACATCCTCTGATGTATACAAGTTCTTAACTTCAAGCAATCCAATTAATCATTTTCTTTTATTATTTCTAATTTCACTGTCAAAATTAAAATTTCTTTGCCAAAACTGAGATCATCAAGATTTTCCCCCTATGTTTTTCTTCTATGAAGTTTATGGTTGAGGTATTATGTTTAGGCCTTTGATGAATTTTCAGTTAATTCTAGCTAAGTCCAGGAAATAGCCTTGCCTGTGTGTTTGTGGGGGTGGGGGAAGGAATGGAGGTGGTCATGAATGCAGTCAGGTGTGCAGTTCCCCCTCTGCAGTCAGAAGGACAAAGACCAAGTTGGTGGGTTCAACTTTGTACCCACGGTCTTGAACACGAGGTGTCTTTTTTGTGTGTGTGTGTGCTTTTTGGGTCACACCCGGCGATGCTCAGGGGCTATTCCTGGCTCTTTGCTCAGCAATTACTCCTGGAGGGGACCATATGGGATGCTGGGGATCGAACCCGGGTCGGCTGCGCACAAGGCAAATGCCTTACCCGCTGTGCTATCGCTCTGGCCCCATTTTTTCACGAGGTGTCTTTGAACAAGCTAGAAAGCAATGTCCCTCCCACCCCACAGGAAGTTGTCTCCAGAAGATCTCCTGGCCCCACCCACTGCGTACAGGGGTACTCAGAGATGTCGGGGGATGACACCAACATGGTAACTCTTATGGTTCCTGGAAACTCGAAAACTCAGTTTCGTAGATTCCCTGTAGTTCTCTACACTCCATTCACTGCTCTCAGATGTGCACCTTCCCACCACGACCACAATGCGCCTCCAGAGCTCCCTATACATGGGAAATATATACCTTCATCTTACCCGAAGACTGTCCTTTTTCTTTCTTGCTCTAGCTGAAATATGAGCTAGAGGGTAAGAGCACTTAATGCTCAGACACAGATTTTTCTGCTTTTTCCTCACTTCTTTAGCCCTTCAAATCAGTTCGGCTTCTCATCGGCTTCCCTAAGCCCACCCAATTCTTCTCACACTCCCTTTCCCCAGGCCACGGGCACCTTTACTTTTCCACTGTCCACTCAACAGAGTTCTCCTGACTAGAGGCCAGAGCCACTAGAGGTTCTGAGGCCAAGAGGACCATGTGAGGAACTGCTCAGTCTCCCAGAGGCTCTGCTGTCTTGGAATAAGGCCTACACTCCAGGGACCTGGCACTCTAACTTCCCCAAACTCATCTTGTTTCTATCATCTCATCCACCTGGGGAAAGCTGACTGGGGTGCTACCTCTTGGAAGAAGTCCAAGACCTGAGAATAAAGGGACAGCATCCCAGGCAGATTTAAAACCCTGTCTATGGAAGTACCTCCAGGAGTCCATTACCAAGTGAGTCTTTGGGGATAATGGCAGTGTCCCCAGGTGAACAGATCAGCTTTTAATGTAACATGCATGAAATGCCACAGATGTGGAGTTGGGCAGTTGGCGCCATGACCAGGACTTACCAGAAAGGAGCAAAGGAAGATGAAGGAGACGAAGTAAAAGTATGCGAAGTCACTTCCACACTCACTGGCACTGGCGTGCTCGTCACAGGCCTGGTTGCTGAGACAGGACAGCATGATCTCGTGCCAGGCCTCCCCGGTGGCACTCCTGAGAAGGGCAGAGCCATGAGGCCCTGAGGCCTGGGAAGGGAATGGCTTTCGTCCCACCCAGGGAACAGGGGTGCAAGAACTCTAAGAGAGTTGGGTCAGGCATCCCTTCCTCTTGGCCCTTTCTACTGAGAACCCATATTAGGCGTCAGGCTCAGGTAACAGAGCTGCTTCTTTGCCTCTGGAAGTGATTTTAAAGCTGCTCAGTAACTGAGAGATTGAAAGTTCCCAAGTAGAGCCTCTGGGTCAGGAGCCAGCGCCATAGTGCACAACTTTTAGGGCTCTCAGGCACCTTGGTGTCAGCACTCCATCTGGGTGAGGTCTCTTTCCTCAGTTCAATAAATTCAAGGGCCAGAGTGATAGCACAACAGGGAGGGAATTTGTCTTGCATGTAACCAACCTGGGTTCAATCCCCAGCATCCCATATGGTCCCCTGAGCACTGCCAGGAATAATTCCTGAGTGTAGAGCCAGGAGTAATCTGAGCACTGCTGGGTGTGACCCAAAAAATTAAAAATAAATTCAGCTGCTCAGATCTGGTGCCAATGTCTGCATGACCAGACATTGTCATGCATGGTGCCAATGTCACCATGTCTAGTTCATCAGTTCAGCAGACTTAAGAAACCAACCAAAGTTCTTCCTGCTCAAACTGAGCTAAGCAGTAGTCACTTCCCTATGCTGTAACCAGTTTTCTAACTAGCATCAGGATGCTCCCCTCACCACTCAGTAGTGAACCAGATTTACTAAATATAGGAGCAAAACAAACAAACAACAAACAAACGAACACGAGGCAACAGTAGGTATACTTAAAAAGGTACACCAGCTGGTGTACTTAACACAGGAATACCAGCGGGTATACCTGACACAGGAGCACCGGCTTGTGTACTAGACACAGGAGCACCGGCAGGTGGACCTGACACAGGAGCACCCGGCTTGTGTACTAGACACAGGAGCACCGGCGGGTGTACCTGACACAGGAGCACCGGCTTGTGTACCTGACACAGGAGCACCGGCAGGTGGACCCTGACACAGGAGCACCGGCTTGTGTACTAGACACAGGAGCACCGGCGGGTGGACTTAACACAGGAGCACCGGCTTGTGTACTAGACACAGGAGCACCGGCGGGTGTACCTGACACAGGAGCACCCGGCTTGTGTACCTGACACAGGAGCACCGGCAGGTGGACCTGACACAGGAGCACCGGCTTGTGTACTAGACACAGGAGCACCGGGCGGTGTACCTGACACAGGAGCACCGGCTTGTGTACCTGACACAGGAGCACCGGCTTGTGTACCTGACACAGGAGCACCGGCAGGTGGACCCTGACACAGGAGCACCGGCTTGTGTACTAGACACAGGAGCACCGGCGGGTGGACTTAACACAGGAGCACCGGCTTGTGTACTAGACACAGGAACACCGGCTGGTGTACCTGACACAGGAGCACCGGCTTGTGTACCTGACACAGGAGCACCGGCTTGTGTACCAGACACAGGAGCACCGGCTTGTGTACCTGACACAGGAGCACCGGCTGGTGTACCTGACACAGGAGCACCGGCTGGTGTACCTGACACAGGAGCACCGGCAGGTGTACTAAACACAGGACCAAAACAAACAAAAAATAAACACAGGAGCACCAGTGGATGTACAAAACATGGGAAGGCATCTCCTGTTCCACCCCCTTCACACACTGCAAAGGTCAAGAGTCACCAATTTTCCATAGCCTCCAGTTATCCACCCTCTCTGACTTCTGCCATTCAGCCCCTGCTCAATGAACCCCAGTCACATCCAAAAAGCTATTTCTCACACAAGCTGAGATCCTCCACTGCACCCAACACTCAGCGTGATTGGGACCTGAGCAGGGCATTCCCAACAGCACCCCTTAGCCCTACGGAGAGCTCCTTCCTCCTGCTAGGGGCACGGGAGGAGAAGAAGGGTTGCATGAGGGGCACTCTAGAGGCAGGAGACATTTGACATCTCCCTCTGCCCCAATTGCATCTCAAACCAGCACGGTCCCAGGCTCCCACCCAGGAGTGCCTGCCCTCTTTCCAGCACCTCTGCAGGGGGTACTCCAAGCCCCTCTAGGCTCTACCTGGGGTGTGGTTCACTGTCCCCAGCACCCACGAAGCTGAAGCTTTATGCAAGGCAAGTGGTCAGGGGCAGCCACTCAGTCTTGGCCACTGGGCTCCTTACATCAGAGCAGTGGAAAACTACAACAGGATCCTGCCGCCTGCTGCCCAGACTCCAAACCCCAGGGACCATGAGTGCCAAGAAAGGAAGCCCCAGGGAAAGCAGTGCACAGGGAAAGACCCTGCTGCAAACCCCACAGCCTCACTGGGCATAAGTCCTTAGGGGAGCACAGAACAGAGAGACAGGACAGAGCAGTGAAGGAGAGGAGACACCAGACAGGCCCCCTGAGGGGAGGCCAGATGGCTGTGCTGGAGGCAGCCACACTCCTATAACAAGCCTGAGTGAACCCAGCACGCACCTGAACAGCAGCATCAAAGCTTGCAAAAATGTCCGGAAGTTGTTGTGCCGATTGATGCTGGTTTCATCATCCAGAGCAATATTTCCGAAGACCTAGAGTAAAGAACAGGTTGCCGGGTATACAGGGAGCCAGAGTGAGGCCACCCGAGACCTCAGGCTCCCAGTGGGAGCTGCTACCATTGCTGCGGCCTCTGTTCACCGGCAGGAGAAATACACATCTGTCCTGAGTGCCACAGGGCAGTTGAACCCTGGAGAGGCCATGTGACTGTCAGGAGGGGGTCAGGGCTCACTTCCTGCCTGACTCTGCTATGTAAGACAGGGTGCAGCAACTCACGCCCTTATCTGTGTGAACCCCCACAAAAGGCTCTCATGCATCGCACAAACATTCCCTTGAAGACGCTTCAGTGAAAAATCATCATGAGTTATGCATTACTTTCATCTGTTTGTTTATTAAGTAGGCTTTCTGTTGTAGAGGATTTGTTGAGCCACATCCAGCTGTGACGAGAAGGGACAACAGGCGGATCTGAAAGCAGATTTCACCGCACATAAGTCAAATGCCTTAGGCCCTTTACTCTCTCCCATGCTTTCTTACTGATTTCTTTCAGGGTAACAATGCCAATGATGAGTAATAATAGTTAGCTCTGGGTGCTGGAACACTGTATGACGGAAACCCAAACATGAACATCTTTGTAATTGTATATCACATGGCGGTGTAATAAAATATCAAAAAAAAATAATAGCTTTTTTTTTAATAAAGAAATATGTATTGTATCAAGGATATTCTGTTTGCTGGGAGACTTTCTGACCTTTATATATATATATATATATATATATATATATATTTTTTTTTTTTTTTGGTGGGATGAGGAGCCAGGGATTAGCCCAGGACCTTACACATGGGAGATTCCTACAGAGCTATATCCCAAGACCCCATTACAGTTCATTTAAAAGCTAAAATCCAGGGCCAGAACTATAATACAGCAAGTAGGGCACTTGCCTTTCATGTGGCTGACCTGGGTTCAATCCCCAGCACCCCAAGTTCTACCAGGAGTGATACCCTGAATGCAGAACTAGGAGTAAGCCCTGAGAACTGTGGGTGTGGCTCCCAAAAACAAAAAAACCTAAATTCTAGCTAAAAGGTTGGTGAGATCATATATTCACACACACACACACACACACACACACACACACACACACACAAAGCAGTAACATCTGTTTTTGCATCTTCTCAGACCAAAGCAGGAAAGGATATAAATTAGTTTTTCTTTTCGCTTTTTGGGTCACAGCTGATGTTGCTCAGGGGTCACTCCTGGCTCTGCATTCAGGAATTACTCCTGGCAGTGCTCAAGGGACCATACAGAATATAGGCTTGCCCCAAATATAAACTAATTTTGTTCTCTCTCTCTCTCTCTCTCTCTCTCTCTCTCTCTCTCTCTAGTTTACTTATTTATTTATTTACTTTGCTTTTGGGGTCATACCCACCAGTAATTACTCCTTGGGTGCTTGGGGACCATATGGGATGCTGGGGATCAAACCAGGGTGGGCAACGCCCTACCAGCCGTGCTAGTGCCCTGGCCCCTAAACAAGTTTTTAAACAGCACCAATCTCATCACATATCAGAGCAATCTGAAATAGTTTAAAAGTGGTTCTCATTCCCATTCATAACTGCGCTTCAGAAAATCAAGTACCAGGCCGGAGAGATAGCCCAGCGGGTAGGCGTTTGCCTTGCATGCGGCTGGCCCATGCCGCCCGGGTTCGATCCCCAGGATCCCATATGGTCCCCGAGCACCGCCAGGAGTTATTCCTGAGTGTAGAGCCAGGAGAAACCCCCTGAGCATTGCCGGGTGTGACCCAAAAAAGCAAAAAAAAAAAAAAAAATCAAGTACCTAGGAATCAGTTTAAAAAAGCAGAGGTTTAAAAAAAAAAATACAGGGGCCGGAGCGATAGCCCAGCGGGTAGGGGCGTTTGCCTTACACGCGCCGGCCTGTGCCAGCCCGGGTTCGATCCCGGCATCCCATATGGTCCCCGAGCACCGCCAGGAGTAATTCCTGAGTGCAGAGCCAGGAGTAACCCCTGAGCATTGTCGGGTGTGACCCAAAAGCAAAAAAAAAAAAAAAAAAAAAAATACAGAGGTGAAGGGCCTGATCAATAGCACAGCAGATAGGGCGTTTGCCCTGCATGCGGCTGACCTGGGTTCGATCCCATATGGTCCCCATATGGTCCCCTGAGCTCCGCCAGGAGTAATTCCTGAGCAAAGAGCCAGAAGTAACCCCTGAGTGTCGCGGGTGTGACCCAAAAAAAGCAAATAAACAAACAAACAAACAAAAATTTAAAAAGAGGTGAAAGACTTATACAAGGAAAACTATAAAAACATTACTAAAATACATAAAGAGGACATGAGGAAATGGAAACACATTCCCTGTTCATGGATTGAGAGGACTAACAAACATTGCCAAAATGGCAATACTCCCCAAAAAGCATTATACAGATTCAATGCTCATGATATTTAAAAAAAAATAAATCGATGAATCACTCCAAAAACTCATATAGAGTAACAAACCCTCTCCCAAATAGCCAAAGCAATCCTCGGGGAAAAGAAGATGGAGTCATTGCTCTCCCCCCCACTTCAAAGTATACCATGCAGCTGCAGTAATGAAAGGAGTGTGATGTGAGCAGGGACAGACTCTCTGATCCATGCAACTGCTTGGGGTCAGGCTCAGCTGTCTGTGTTGTCCAAAACAACTGACCAAGTGAGTTTTCTTCAGCTATGTGGACATAATGGAACTATCTGAGCTGAACGCCAGGCCGGACAGTGCCTGGATCAGTCACTGAGGGCCCTCATTGGCATGACTAAACCCCTGCGCTGAGCTTAAGGGGCCTTCAGAATCGCTGCTGGTCAGCTCAAGGGGCCTTCAGAATCACTGCTGACTAGCAGCCTCTCAGTATTGGACACCACAGAGGTGCATTCAAACACCTGCTTCCCCCATCATCTGTGGCCAGCACCCATCAACTGTGCCCCAACAGGTAATGGGGTTCCACACCAGGATGCCACGGCCCAAGCAGGTCCCAGCTGGTAGGCCTTGAGCCAAGGCCACCCTGTGCCCCAGCCCACAGAAGGCTTGAGAGTCCAGATCACAGCAGGTCTAAGGGACCAGCTCCCAGAAATGTAGGTTGTCAAATGCCCCTCCCACAAGCGACCCCCTGTGCCCTCCCCACATGTCCCCAGTGTACACGCACCTGCATGCCTATGATGGCATAGATGAAGAAGAGCATTGCGATGAGCAGACACGCGAAGGCAGGGCCTGTGAGGACACGAAGGGGGCTCAGGGCTGGGCGTGCCTTTCAGGACAGTCTCTGGGGGCTCAATAACCCTCAGCTGGCCCCCCAAACCCCACCCTGAACACAGGCTCTCTCCCTCCGGGACCACCTCCGCCTACCACCAAGCGTCAGTGAGTAAGCTCGTCCAGTTTGCCCACAGCCAGAGTTGCTGGGGTGAAGCCACTGCACGCCTGTCTGGGGCCTCACCTTGAAAGACTGGACAAAGGTCCACAGCAGGATACGAATGGTGTAGCCCTGCCGGAGCAGCTTGATGAGCCGTGCAGCCCGGAAGAGGCGCAAGAAGCTGAGGTTAATGAAGTTGTTCTGTGGGAAGAGAAGCAGTTCTCTGGGCCTCAGGAGAACAGCAGCTCTCTGGGCCTCAGGAGAACAGCAGCTCTCTGGGCCTCAGGAAAAGCCGCAGGAGAACTGCTCGCTACCACTGATCCTTCCCCAGATCTCCGTGTCCCACAGAAAAGTGTGGAAAGAGAAAAGCAGAGAATCACCAGCAGCCACTGGCCACCAGAAACCCTATGGAAAGTAAAGCTTATTCACAAACCACTTCTCATGCAGCAAATCTGAGCGACACCTGCAGTCCCAGCCCCCACCCTCACAGGAAGGACCAAGAACAAGTTCTCTGAAGCAGATCCCTGCTGCCAACGGAGCCTGGGGGTTACTCTGGCTGGGCTCCCCACACTGCCCTCCTCTCAGTGCCCAAGGCCAACAGGGCTCCTTCTGCACCCAGGCCTGGGGCAGGACCCCTCCCACTGGCAGAGGAGCAAATGTCCTCTGGGCCACTCCAGGTGCCCACACTGGACAGGAGGAGGGAGGAGGTGGAGTGGTGGTAGCCTTGTGCTCACCCAGAGGCCTCCCTATAGCCCACCAACAGCTTCTGCTCCAGAGAACACGAGACACCACCAGGGCTAGGGTCAAAACCAAGCACAAAACTCAGCCAGGTCTGGATCCCATGGTCACATGGAGAGAGATGGGCACAGCCCCTTCAGGGGGCATGGCTCTGGGTGGTGTCCAGGGCAAAATGGTGTGCTTGGAGGACAGGGGCGTCCCACTGTCAGCTTAGAGAGTGGGTGTTCCCACCACCTGAGAATAACTTCCTGCCTCTTTGGTGTCTCAAAAGAGATCAGCCGGTTCAGGCATGGCCACACTGTGTGCCCGAGTGGTCAGAGAGAGAAGAGGACGTAGAGTAGATGTTGACGAGATGGCAGAGCAGGGCTGCATGCAGACGCCCGCGGGAAGGTGCTCTTGCCCTCCAGGCCTGCCTTGGTCTTGGCCAGCACGAAGTGTTCTGTGCAGAAGTGGGTCTCACTCCACATCCAGGGCCAGGGACCCCAATCACACCTTGCCTTCTACTCGTCAGGAACCACCCTCTCTCAGGAGAGGCTCTCGGCTGCCACAGGCAGCAGGGAACGCAGGAGCGTCTCCGCTGGGTGGACCTTGCAGATACTGGGTGGCGGGTGACGAGCCGGGCCCCAGAAGCAAGGCTGGGTCTGGGCTAAGGTCTGCACGGGGAGGGTCTGTGTCATAAAGATTGGCCAGGGGTTCAGACCTCTGGGACAGCAGAAGCAGCCTTAGGCTTCCCTCGGCCATTCACCTGCCTATGCCCAGGAAACAAACCTGGGCAGGAGGCAGCTCGGCTGAGAAGCATCTGCTCACCAAGCTAGCAAGTCACCAAAAATGGGTGTGGGAGGTCAGTAAATCCTCTGCACAGGCAGCTGGTGCAGACGGGGGCATCTGGCAGTACCGTGGTGTGTTTTGTGGCTAAGAAGGGGTGGGAGATCAGAAGGCCCGTGTACCCAAATTCATGGGCGTGTGCCTCAAAGCCCAGTGAGTCACTTCCTCCTTGCTGTGGGACTCACACTCCCACTCCTGGGCTTCCTTTAGGGGTCCTCTGGCACGGCGGGAGTGGTGGCTGGCGGCAGACAGACAGCCCCAGAGTGCTAGGATGATGACTGCAAGCGCAAAGCAGGGCTGCACCGGGCAGGCCCCCAGGCGGCTGCATGCATGGTGCTGAGCAAAAGCATGATCACAGTTCCTCTGGCCTCAGTCACACGCCTACAGTTGGACAGAACCTCCTTCCTGATCCGCCCCACCCCTGCACCCCGCCAATCCATGGTTTCTGTTACACCAGAGGCATCTGCACCTCCACAGCCCTCAAGGTCAGCCCCGAGTCAGGGGAGGTGCAGGGCACACTCCACACAGCACTTCCCAGAGCAGACTCTAGTCCATGCTCCCAAACCCGTCTCCTTCTCCACCAGTCAAGATGTGGGCGTGGTGGTGGGCAGGTCTCTGCATCCACGATGGGAGAACTGACCACAGATAAAGGTGTCCCCTGGACTTCCCTGCCCCCAGGTACCCCTCATGCTCACAGAACAGAGCGAAGGAAGAAAGGGTGGTCAGGTGTGTGCTGGAGGAGCGAACAGGTGGGGCCCTCTGATGGGGTCCAGTCCCATGCTCTGTGGGGGCATCACAATGGGTTCAGCAGCCGCAAAGGGCCTTCCCTCAAAAGCCAAAGCACTGCGACGGCAGCAGTGAAGGCCAGTACCACACAGTCACTTCCAGAAACAATCTGGGCCCGTGGTTGGCCTCATGGGCCACAGCAGCAGAGCATCTTGTCTCCACAGTGGTTGTGACACCTCACAGAGGAGCCTGAACCTCACATCTCGTCTCCACAGTGGTCGTGACACCTCACATCTCGTCTCCACAGTGGTCGTGACACCTCACATCTTGTCTCCACAGTGGTTGTGACACCTCACAGAGGAGCCTGTACCTCACATCTCGTCTCCACAGTGGTTGTAACACCTCACAGAGGAGCCTGCACCTCACATCTCGTCTCCACAGTGGTCGTGACACCTCACATCTCGTCTCCACAGTGGTCGTGACACCTCACAGAGGAGTCTGAGCCTCACATCTCGTCTCCACAGTGGTCGTGACCTCACAGAGGAGCCTGCACCTCACATCTTGTCTCCACAGTGGTTGTGACACCTCACAGAGGAGCCTGTACCTCACATCTCGTCTCCACAGTGGTCGTGACACCTCACAGAGGAGCCTGAGCCTCACATCTCGTCTCCACAGTGGTCGTGACCTCACAGAGGAGCCTGCACCTCACATCTTGTCTCCACAGTGGTCGTGACACCTCACAGAGGAGCCTGAGCCTCACATCTCGTCTCCACAGTGGTTGTGACACCTCACAGAGGAGCCTGAGCCTCACATCTCGTCTCCACAGTGGTTTGTGACACCTCACATCTCGTCTCCACAGTGGTCGTGACACCTCACAGAGGAGCCTGAGCCTCACATCTCATCTCCACAGTGGTCGTGACACTTCACAGAGGAGCCTGAGCCTCACATCTCGTATCCACAGTGGTTGTGACACCTCACAGAGGAGCCTGCACCTCACATCTTGTGTCCACAGTGGTTGTGACACTTCACAGAGGAGCCTGTACCTCACATCTCGTCTCCACAGTGGTTGTGACACCTCACAGAGGAGCCTGCACCTCACATCTCGTGTCCACAGTGGTTGTGACACTTCACAGAGGAGCCTGTACCTCACATCTTGTCTCCACAGTGGTTGTGACACCTCACAGGAGCCTGAGCCTCACATCTCGTGTCCACAGTGGTTGTGACACTTCACAGAGGAGCCTGTACCTCACATCTCGTGTCCACAGTGGTTGTGACACCTCACAGAGGAGCCTGAGCCTCACATCTCGTCTCCACAGTGGTCGTGACACCTCACAGAGGAGCCTGTACCTCACATCTCGTCTCCACAGTGGTTGTGACACTTCACAGAGGAGCCTGCACCTCACATCTCGTCTCCACAGTGGTCGTGACACCTCACAGAGGAGCCTGTACCTCACATCTCGTGTCCACAGTGGTTGTGACACCTCACAGAGGAGCCTGAGCCTCACATCTCGTCTCCACAGTGGTCGTGACACCTCACAGAGGAGCAGGCACCCTGCTGCTCCCGGGGGCACACTCCAAACTCCCTGCACCCTGCAAGACACATTCTCCAGGCGGAGCCCCTTGAGGAAACGCCTTGCCAGGAAGGGCACTAGAGCAGACTTCGGCAGAGGCCACGACAGGATGGAGTAGAGTGATGGTGGCAGCAGAAACCAGGGAGTTAATAGGTCCAGACTCCGTCCTGGCAGGAAAGCCTGGGTGGGCACTGGCCCACTCAGCAGCCTCCCTCACCCCAGACCATAATATCCTTATTCCCAGTCAGAATGTTCCCGCAAGGCCCCAAAGAACTGACCGACCCCAGGAGGCGTGTGTGTGGTGAGGCCAGAGGAGAGGGTGTGCCAGATGCTGAGCACGTGCCACAGAGTAAGGAGCACAGAAAACACAAAAGAAGAGTTGAGCAAAGCAAGGGGCTTAGAAACGTTTAAAGTCATGAAACCAACCATTTCCTACATGTGATGTTTTCATGGATGAATATTTGCATGTTATTACAGATTGGGGTGTTTGAGCGGCAGGTGTGAACATACAGGCGAGACATGGTTTTCGCATTGTATGTTGGTAGGATGGCGTGAGTCAGCAGGGAGGTTTAGGTAAATCAAGAACAAAAACAGAAAACAAAAGAGAAAATGAGTAATCAATACAAGCAAAAGATCTAACTCTGAATACGTCATTCCAAAATGCTAGGACTTTGGTAAACTTTGTGTATTTTACTTAAATGTCTCAGGTGAAGACGTATCTTTGAAGTTTGCAGGTCGTGCAGAAAAGAGCAGCACTCATGTGCATTCCCGCTTATGATGCAAATCCACCCGTGACTCACAGACACTTTTTTTACTCCCAGGCAAAGAAATCAATGTCAGTTTTGTGCTCCCTGGCCCCTCACTGCACCTTTGCTAAGATGAGCATCCTATTTTGATTTGCACATTGAGGAGTGGAAACTGACACTCATAATTTTGCCTGAAAAAAAAGTGCATCCACAAAATAACATATGAAGTGACTACGAATGAAAAAAATAAGACGCCACGCATTAACAACTGGTTTCTACCAGGCACAGCTGAGAGGGGTGGCCCAGAGTGTGGATGTCTGAGCTCCAAGTCCCTGCTCAGACCATCGAGGGCTCAGCAGCTGCATGCTGCTTGCTGGAGGTGAGTTTCAGTAACTGTGAGCCACCATAGCCCCAAGGCCCAGCTGCTGAGGAGCCTCCTGGATCACCTTTTCTCTCCTGCTTCGCTCCACCAGTCTCAGGAACCAAAAACCACCTGCTCTGTCCTTGCTGCTCAGTCTGGGGTCACTGGCATTGGGTCTGCCCCATTTGCTGGAAACCTCCTTTGGGAAGTCCAACGGGTGTAAGAGAGCTGGCGCCCAGACTGCATCCTATCAAGCTGGCCCTACAAGCCCTGCCCACCTACACTCTGCTTACACAAAAACACGGGTGCCTCGTCTTCTCACTGCCCATACCGACATCCTGTCCATCTCGGCCCCACCCGATATCCTGATCCATACAACCTGTCACTCCTCCCCACGCCCATCCAAGGACCATGTCCACCACCAGCACCAAAATCTTCCTCCTGAGGCTTTCCTGGCTGGTACACACACGCCAAAGGTCATCTCTGACCTCAGTCCTGTGACTTTGGCCAATGGCAGTGTGGTTGGTAAAAATCACAGCAGCCCCTCTATGGGAAGGGTGGCGGAGGCTGGCTCTCTTGCTACTCAATCCCTGGCGGACCTCTATGGGAAGGGTGGTGGAGGCCGGCTCTCTTGCTACTCAATCCCTGGCGGTCCTCTATGGGAAGGGTGGCGGAGGCCGGCTCTCTTGCTCTTTAATCCCTGGCGGTTCTCTATGGGAAGGGTGGCGGAGGCCGGCTCTCTTGCTACTCAATCCCTGGCGGTCCTCTATGGGAAGGGTGGCGGAGGCCGGCTCTCCTGGTACTCAATCCCTGGCGGTCCTCTATGGGAAGGGTGGTGGAGGCCGGCTCTCTTGCTACTCAATCCCTGGCGGTTCTCTATGGGAAGGGTGGCGGAGGCTGGCTCTCCTGGTACTCAATCCCTGGCGGTCCTCTATGGGAAGGGTGGCGGAGGCCGGCTCTCTTGCTACTCAATCCCTGGCGGTCCTCTATGGGAAGGGTGGTGGAGGCCGGCTCTCTTGCTACTCAATCCCTGGCGGTCCTCTATGGGAAGGGTGGCGGAGGCCGGCTCTATTGCTCTTTAATCCCTGGCGGTCCTCTATGGGAAGGGTGGTGGAGGCCGGCTCTCCTGGTACTCAATCCCTGGCGGTCCTCTATGGGAAGGGTGGTGGAGGCCGGCTCTCCTGGTACTCAATCCCTGGCGGTCCTCTATGGGAAGGGTGGTGGAGGCCGGCTCTCCTGGTACTCATTCCCCTGGCGGTCCTCTATGGGAAGGGTGGCGGATTTCGGCTCTCCTGGTACTCAATCCCTGGCGGTTCTCTATGGGAAGGGTGGCGGATTTCGGCTCTCCTGGTACTCAATCCCTGGCGGTCCTCTATGGGAAGGGTGGCGAAGGCTGGCTCTCCTGGTACTCAATCCCTGGCGGTCCTCTATGGGAAGGGTGGCGGAGGCTGGCTCTCCTGGTACTCAATCCCTGGCAGTCTGGGATTCTGCCTGGAGCCCTGCACCCAACTCTCCTCTCAGAGTTGAGTGGGCAAACCCACGGCCAGTAACCTGCTGTGCAGGGGACAGAGAGGAGGTGTCAGAGCAGGGACTCATGCTGTGGGCAGGTTGCCGGGTCCCCATCTTACTGGATTAAAAAGAACAAGGTCGGCCAGTCCTGTCCTGCCCTCATGGGCCACGTGTCCCTGCTCCACTGGACAGCTCCCGTCCCCTGCTCCACTCTCACAGGCCCAGCTGTCTTTCCTCCCAGGAGGTCCCATGTCAGGAACATACATGCTGCACTGCTCCCATCACAGCCTTCCCGCTGAATCTGTCCCAGCACTCAGGATACGCTCAGCACACAGAATCAGGTTTACAATGGCTTCTCTTGCTGTTTCCGGGTCATGCTGGCAGTGCTCAAGAGTCGCAGGAGCCACGAGGATAGTTCTCTATAGTTTTGGTTGGTTTATATATTTTTTTTGTTCTTGTGCCACAGACGGTAGTACTCAGGGCTTATTCCTGGCTCTGTGGTCAGGGATCACTCCCGACAGTGCTCAGGGGACCCCAATGGGGGGCTGGGGATTGAACCAGGATCAACCAGGTACGAGGCACACACCCTGCCCTCTGTACTGTATCTCCAACTCCTGTCCATATTTTTAACTCTAAAAATGAAGGGATGGGCCCAAATAGCCTCTCTTTGGGTACACATTGCTCTTTCTTCTATGGATGAACAGAAACTTCCAGAGATTACATTTCAGTTATGCTGGTGATTTATAGTTTATTTGATAAATCATCCTTAGCCATGGCCGTAAAGCAATCTCCTGCATTTTCTCTTGGGAGTTTAGAACTTGTGGTAGTAGCGTTAGTCTTTCATCCACCTGACATTCTCTGTGGCCAACTTTCCCTGCCTGGCACGTGACAGAAGCACACGCACGGATGAGCTCTCTCCACTGAGCTGTTCTCTTGGCTGGCTGCCAAGTGCTATGAATCCACTCCACAGTCCCTGCTGCGTCAGCTTCAGAGAAAGTCTGACTGCCAGGGGAGCCACCAGACACAGACCCTTCTGCTTCTCATCAACACTGAGTATTTGAAGGCCTGTTTTCTTGCACATTTCAGAATCAGCTTGTCAAGATCCAAAAAACAGCAGACAAACCAAATTCAAAATCAAAGTCACTGGTTTTTCACTGCCACTCCACTGAATCCACAGATGAATTTGGAAGTTCTCATCTCTACAACAGTCAAGTGGCCCCTATTAATGGGCGCACTATGGCCTGTCAATCTATGTCTTCCTTAGTATCTTCTGAAACAATCTAGTAACTTTTTTTCCTTTTTAGGTCATACCTGACAATGCTCAAGGTTAACTCCTGGCTCTGCACTCAGGAATTACTATGCTTGGGGACCGTATAGGATGCCGGGGATAGAACCAGGGTTGGCTGTGTGCAAGGCAAATGCCCTCCCTGCTGGACTATCGCTCCATCCCCAACTTTCTATGGAAAGAGCTTGCTCACATACTCTGCTGGACTTTCGGTTGGACTGCCAATGACATGGTGAAATGCAAATAGCTTGTTTAAGCAATCTCCAACCAGAAACCATGCCAGCATTCTAATCTGTTTAGACTTTCCTAGATTTTATCCTGGGTAATAATGCTCCCTGGAAATAGTGATAGCTTTTCCTGTTCTTTACAAGTTTTGTTTATTATCATTATCTTTTGGATCCCAAGGGACGTCAAAAGATCATGTGACCGCCCACCTACAAGATGGTCCGACTTCTTCATCAAGACCCTGAACGAATGGTTTGAGGCTCTTCACATTCCTGGAGCAGATGCCATTGGGCTACAATGGCATGTGAAAGGACAAATGAAAACATTACTGGAGCCAGCTCGAGCAAATCGACGAATAACAGGATGTCAAGTGATCAAGTGATTTTTTTTCATCCAACAGGTACTATGGAATACCTACCTAGCAAGGGCCAGAATAGGGACAGGGCAGGGAGACAACAGCCTATAAGCTTAGCCTTGGCCTGAGATCCATGGAGCCAGGGCCTGATGTCCATGGGGACCAGTATCTGACATCCATGACGGCCAGTGCCTGCTGTCCAGCGGCATGCCCTAGGCATGGTTCAAGCCCCCACTCCCGCCCCGCATCTGCTTCCAGAGAACTCAGCCTAAGGCATACCACTGAGGCACCACCCACCTGCTTCCAATTCAAAGTGCTGTCCTGGGAGGCACTGCATGACGAACTCTGAGAGGACTCACCCAGGCCACACTCTGCCCATGGCCGGCCTTCTGGCAGCCTGGACTAAGAGCAGCATCTCTTCTCCAGGCACATGCAGACACCACTAAGCAAAGCTCTTTAGAAAGCTGGTGCTTACTGAGTTGAGCATAGACAGTTCTTTTTTTTTTTTTTTTTTTTTTTTTGCTTTTTTTGGGCCACACCCAGATGCTCAGGGGTTTTTCCTGACTCTGCACTCAGGAATTACTCCTGGCGTTGCTTGGGGACCATATGGGATGCCGGGATCGAACCCAGGCCGGCATGGGCTGGTCGCTGCAAGGCGAACACCCTACCCGCTGGACTATAGCTCCGGCCCTGAGCGTAGACAGTTTGGCGGTAACTGTTAGCTGTGTGTGGGGACCTGGCAGCCCTACAGCTCCCATCTAGCTTGAGCGGGTGTCTGGTGACACAGACCTCACTTCCCTATCCAAGAACAAGCATTTGCAGAATCAGAACCCCATCGACAGCCCCACCTGAGATGACACGCCAGGCCAGCTGGGCTGGAGAGGGAAAGGGGCCTGGAGGAGGGTCCAGAAAGTGCTACTTACCGCAATCTCTGTTACTAAAATATCAGTAATACTTCCCAACACTGTGACAAAGTCAAAGACATTCCACGCGTCTCGGAAGTAGTTCTAGGGAGAAAGATGCACAGTCAGGCCTAGGGGCTGCACTGGCTCTGTGAGCAGGAAGGGGCACAGGCTACTCAGGAGACCCCCTGGGGACCAGCTACACTGGAGCTGCACTCTGACAGTTGTGTGGGTGCTGCCTGCCCCTGGCTGTTGCAGGGGTGGGTGTGCTCTCAGGGCTCCCCACCCCAAACTGTGAGTTCCCAAAGGTTCTCCCACCAAAGGGCAGTGTAAGTGTTGGGGACCTACCAGCACCCCAAAGGCGATGAGCTTCAGCACGCATTCCATGGAGAACATGGACGTGAACACGATGTTGAGACATTTCAGCATGAACTCGCTACTCTTCCGGGGCGTTATAGAACTGCCAGGGAGAGTGCTGTTGGCCACGGGTCGAGTGCGCAGAGGAGCCCAGCCTCCCACTGGGGGTGCCCCCCACGTTTCCCCTGTGCTCCCCTAGAGCCTTCTCACAGTCCCAGCCCAGGGACAGGCAGAACACAGGACTCCACACACAGCCAGGCCTAGGGACAGCACTGGACCGGTCCTGCTGCACTGGCTACGCCATGCATACCAGGAGAACAAAGGCCAACCCCTGCTTGGCATGATTAGCCCCGACACCCCCACACCCTGGACCCCATGCTGGCCCCAGCACCTTCATCATCAGCACCACCGTGTTGAGGGCGATCATGGCCATGATGAAGTACTCGAAGGGCGGCGAGACTACAAAGGTCCATGTCTTGTACTGGAAGGACTGCTTGTTCTGGGGCATGTACCGTGTCAGGGGCTTGGCGCTGATGGCAAAGTCGATGCAAGCCCTCTGCACGGGAGGGAGGCATGAGAAGCCAGAGTCAGGCCCCCTGCAGCACCCCACACCGGCACCGGCTCCACTCCCCCTCATCCCAGCAGCCACCCAGCCCACCAGGCGCTCCCTGCCCTGTGATGGTGGACAGCAGCCGTCAAAGCCCTGACCTAGAGTCCCCATGCAGGACAGAGCCCCAAAGTCCTGCAGAAAGGCCTCACACACCTGAGGATGGGTCAGAGGGGCACCTACCTCGTTCTTCTCCAGGCTGCACTCAGACATCACCTTGTCCCCCTGCTCCTGGAAGGTGATGATGATCAGAGCCACAAAGATGTTGACGAAGAAGAAGGGGAACACAACGAAGTAGACGACATAGAAGATGGAAAGCTCCATGCGAAAGCCTGGGCTCGGGCCTTGCTCCTCGTAGGTGGCATCTACCGAGTGCTTCAGCACCCTGGACAGAGCAAAGGCCAAGTGTCAGGGAGTGGCAGAGATGCCTCAGGAATGAGGACAGTCCTTCCCAGAGGGCTCCACTAGCAGCTGTCACCTGTAGGTGGCTGTACCCTGACAGCTGGAGACCAAGTCAGGGCTCCTGTCCCCAAGAAGTCAGGTGGAGGCAACCAGGCAGTTCCCAGCCTACTCATCCTCTCACTGCCGGCTCCCCCCACATCGGTGAGCCCTGCTCATCCCAGCAGGAATCCTGCCAGTTGGGTGGCACTAAACAAACAGACCCCTCGGCTCCCCTAAACTGAAGCCGGGAGTTGCAACAGCAAGACGCTAAAAGGGGTTTTGAGGGGGCTCCGTGGGCCTGATCTCCCAGGTATGGCCTCGGACCCCTGGCCACAGAAGGCAGAGCTCAAATACCCCCTGCCGAACCGCTATGGTTTGTCTGGAGTGGTGACGATAAGCAGAAGAAACACTCACATGGGCCAACCTTCTCCCGTGGACACTGTGAAGAGCGTCAGCAGAGCCCAGAGGACGTTGTCATAGTGGAAGTCATATTTCTTCCACTGCCGAGGCTGAGCTTCCACCTCCTCCTTCTCATAGTCCAGATACTGACCCCTAGAAATGGCAGCACAGAGGTTCCAGATTACGACACCAACCTGCATGTTACTGAGCTTGGGAAAAACCCGTCTGACCTTGTAGAGGCGCCGCCTCCCGGGTGTTGGGCCAGTGTGCACCCACATACAGTGAAGAGAAGTGGGCCCCCGCTTCATAAAGAAAAGGAACAAAACAGGTCTACGGCCTGATCTAACAGCCAGTGCTGCTGAGAAAGAGGTGCCTGAGGTTTGGGGACAGAGAACTAGGAGTAGAAACCCCCACAAGGTCACTGGACTTCATCCAGGTGTCCTGGACCTCAGCCCTTGGCCACATGTGGACTTCACCTGGACCTCAGCCCCTGGCCACACCTAGGTCATGCCCTGACCTCAGCTTCTGACCACACCTGACGAAGAAGGGGAACACACGAAGTCGATGATATAGAAGATGGAGAGCTCCATGCAAAAGCCTGGGCTCAGGCCCTGCTCCTCGTAGGTGGAGCTACTGAGTGCTTCCTGTTCTCTTCCTTCTCCCACCCTCTCCCTCTCCCTCTCCTCTCTCTCTCTCTCCTCTCTCCCCCCCTTTCCTCAAAACTTCCAAATTAAATCTTTTCTTTTGTTCTTCTTCTGAAATTCTTTTATGAGAGAAAGGCAAGAACCTGAAAGGCCTGAGTAAGGTCTAGGACTTTCATTTCCTGCATGGAGCAAGGCCCACAGCAGACTCGACTCAGTCTCCCATTCCCCCAGTCACTCCCTGGATGGCAGCAGTAGATAAAGAGAAAGAGGCAGATTCCCTTCTCAAGGGTAGGTAACCTCCTCTCTCCGCCCTACTTCACATATCTCACTCAGGAACCCCACCAGGATCAAAACCCTGAGTAGCCAAACAATGACTGGAGGAAAAGAATGTGTGAGGTTTTACTTCCCCGACTTTAAACTGTACTACAAAGCTGCTGTAATCAAGATAGTGTGGTTCTGATCAGGTTTTGATTTGGTTCTGGAATTAGGACAGACTCTCAGACCAATGGAATAGAAGCGAAGGCCCTAAGACAGATCTCTGGTGTAATGACAGTTAATCTTCAATAGAGCAGCCAAAGTATGAAACGGCACAGGAAAACCTCTAACATGTGGTGTTGGGGAACGAAATGAACTCAGACCTCTTTCTCACACTAGCTACTAAAGTCAGATGGATTCAAGGCCTCAATATCAGACCTGAATCCAAAAACATAGGTAGAACCCTTCATGACATGAATCTTAGAAGTAGCTTCACTAATTCAATGCCACTGGAAATGCAAACAGAAGCAAAGATAAACAAATGGAGCTACATCAAACTAAGAAGTTGTTTCTGACCAGACTAGAAGTCTGAGAGAAAAATATTTTCCCACCACTTATCTAACCAAGGCTTTATATCCAAGATATACAAAGCACATAGATCAGTAAATGCTCGACATGAGAGCCTTCTACTGAGACTATACCACCTACACGGCAGAGCCTGGCAAGCTACCTGTGTTTTATTTACTTGTTATGCCAAAAACTAGTAATAATTATGGACCTCAGTTCCATGACCTGAAGAATGGTTTGGGGCTCTTCCTGTCCCTGGAGCAAGCAGATGTCCTTGGGTTACATTTGTTTGTGACAGGACTAACAGAGATGTTACTAGTGCCCACTCGAGCAAATTGATGAACAATGGGAAGACAGTGACAGTTATACAGTGATACAAAGCATTGGTATAATGATTTTCTGATGGCGGGTAGAGGGCCAACACCTGGAAGTGCTTCAGGCTTATTCCTGGCTCTGCACTCAGGGATCACTCCTGGCAGGTTCAGGGGACCATCTGAAGTGCCAAGGATTGAACCTGGGTCAGTTGCATACAAGGTAAATGCCCTAACCACCATACAACCACTTTAGCTTCAACACTGGTAGAACTTTACAAGGAAAAAACAAAAAACCCCCATCAGAAATGGGGAGAAGGCATGAACATAAATTTCCTCAAAGAAGATGCACATAGTCAAAAGCCTGTATTTTAAAAAAGATGCTCTGCATCCCTTATGATCTTTTGACATCCCATGGTATCCAGTCGGTAACAGCTCTAGTCCAGCAGTTGTCTCAAAATCGCATTACATGTCCAGCCCATCTGATTTTCAATGCCTTGGCAAACGAGACAGCGTCCCTGACCCTGGAACGTCAACAGAGGTCAGAACTCCGGATTCCTTCTCTCACTTGAGTGAGGTGTGACAGTCCAAGCATAGCTCTTTCAATGCCTCTCTGGGAGACCCGAATAGCATTCTCATCCTGCTTTTGTAGGGCCCAGGTCTCTGAGGCATATGTTAATGCAGGGAGAATGGTGGAGTCAAAGAGATGTGCCCGGAGTCAGAGGTTCTTTGTCCTTTTAGCTATTTCTTCAATGCTCTTAAAGGTGGTCCATGCCGCTTTCTTCCTCCTGTGCAGCTCAGGCTTTAGGTCGTTCATCATGTTGAGTTCTCGACCTAGGTACACATAACTGCTGCATCCAGAGATGTTTGTTCCATCTTAGAGTGAATGGGGCCTCTGGAACTAGTTTGTTTTTGATAAACATTGTTTTGTTGAGATTCAGCTGTAGACCTATCTTTCCACATTCTAGGTCAAAGACAGCCAGCATTTGTGTCGTTTGGCTAATGTTTGGTGTTATTAGAACAATGACATCAGCAAAACGGAGGAGGTGGAAGTGATCATTGATGTCAAAAGAGGGATTCGTCAGGGTGATACCATTTCACCAAAAACTCTTCAACACCACCCTCGAGAACGTCAATATTTTAATTACACTATTTTAATTTTTTTTAATTGAAGGGTTGGGAATGGTCACACCCACAATTCTCAGGCCACACTCCTGGCAGGGTTCAGAGCATATGTAGTGCCAGGGATCAAACCTGAGTTAGCCACATGCAAAGCAAATACCTCACCTGCTGTACTCTCTCCAGCCCCAAATTAGGTCATTTTAGAATAAACAAAAACAAAACTCACATTGTAACGAGAAAGGATCTTCTTCCCAAACACTGTGGATTGAATCACTGATGGGTTACTTGATACACTTGCTAGACCTACTGTTGGATTACTTGCTTACTTGCTAGCCCTGGGCTTTTGTACTGCTGATGAGGGCTTGTTTTCCTCCCTCCTACAAGCCTTCTGCACATGTTTGTGCTAAGGATCTCTTATACAAGCACAAAAGATGGCCAGGCAGTGCAGCTACGAGCTATTTTCCTCCTAGGCTTCGGTATTATTTTCCAACTATAAGCCTCAGTACCATTTATCACTTGATCACTTGACATTCCGTTATTCGATTTGCTCGAGCGGGCACCAGTAACATTTCTATTTGATCCTATCACGTGCCAGTGTAGCCCAATGGCATCTGCTTGCTTCAGGAATACAAAGAGCCTCAAACCATTCGTTCAGGCTCTTGACGAAGAAGTCTGACCATTCTTGTAGGTGGGCGGCCACGTGATCTTTTGACATCCCGTGGAATCCAGTAGGTAACGGCTCTAATCCAGCGGTCATCTCCAAATCGCATTACATGTCCAGCCCATCTAATTTTCGATGCCTTGACAAACGAGACAGTGTCCCTTACTCTGGAACAGCGATGGAGGTCGGAGCCCTGGACTCCTTCTCTCACTTGAGTGAGGCGTGATTTCCAAGCATAGCTCTTTCAGTACTATTTATATTTAATCTAATTCCTCATACCTCCATAGAGGGTCCTCTAGGAGGAATGGATGGAACCAGGCAAAGAGTTATCCCTGGCTTCAAAACAGACAATTCCAGAGTAAGCCCTGCTCTGACCCAAAGTTTAGAGCAAGGTCGTGAATTGCCTTGCAGCCTGAGCAAAGAACACTTAAGACTGTTGTTGGAGACAGGTCCCTGAGGGGGACTGGAAATGATCAATTCGGCAAGGGGAGCAGTTTTTTTTTCCTTTTTGGGTCACACCCAGCGATGCTCAGGGGGTTACTCCTGGCTCTGCACTCAGGAATTACTCCTGGAGATGCTTGGGGACCATGTGGGATGCCAGGAATTGAACCTGGGTCTGGTCACATGCAAGACAAATGCCCTCCCTGATGTTCTGTCACTTCGCCCCAAAGGGGAGCAGTTTGGATCATAGGTGATCTCCCCAAGAAAGATCACCCTATATATTTAACCTCAGGTGTAGTTATGTATATCTGTGTCTCTTACTGTGTTTATACAAGATGACTAGAAATATTATTGAAGGGATTGTTTACTAATCTAGGAGAGAAAAGCAATGCTCTGCCTTAGCACCTCAGTAGCCTCGGGAATCAGGGGCACGGTAGCCAGGGATTCTGTGCTTGTAAGAGGAATTTTGTTTGATTTTTTTTTTTTGGTTTTGGTTTCTTTCTTTTTTTTTTTTTTGCACTCTGGGTTACACTCCAGCAGTGCTCAGGGATTATTCCTGGCGCAGGGATTACTCCTGGTGGTGCTTGGGGACCATATGGGATGCAGAGGAATCAAAAGTGGGTCAGTCGCTTGCAAGGCAAATGCCCTCTCTGCTGGACTATCACTCTGGTCCCAGGAAGCTAGTTAGTTTTTGTCCCATTGTTCTACCTTTGGCTATGCCCTGACCCCAGTCTCTGCATAAGATATTACTCTTGCAGTCTGGGGAGTTGGGGAGGTGCTCAGTTGGTGTAGATTTGGAGAATATGTGTGGCAGTTGATTTTCTAATCAAAAAAGCATTAGATTTTCTAAACTGATCGTGGTTCTTTGTTCATCCAAGGAGGGGATGGTCACTGGCCCCAAATGTGACCAGGGAACATAACGGACCCCAATACTGTCGGGGGCCCCAAACAGCCTCCACAAATAACCATTACAGAAAACTTATCTCTACCTGTGCCTCATACTGTATCACTGTATATCACTGTCTTCCCGTTGTACATCGATTTGCTTGAGCGGGCCCCAGTAACATCTCCATATGTCCTGTCTCATGCTAGTAGAGCCCAAGGCATCTGCTTGCTCCAGGAACATAAAGAGCCACAATCCATTCCGAATGAGGTCTATGCCTCATACAACATACAAAAAATCAAGTTCAGAAAGTAAGATTTAAGTATGAAAGATGATCATAAAATATTTATAGAAAAATCATGAGAACATCTTCCTGACCTTGAATTGATTTCCCCAAGAGGAAAACACAAAAACATATGAACTGAACTGTGACAATGAAGTCTGCCTCGGGAATGGACCCTGCAGCACAGAAAGTAGCTGGCAGAGTAGAAGACACCCGCAGCCCTCGGAACAGACCTCCTGTACAGCACCCAAAGAAAAAATTCAGTGAGAAAGTTAGAGCCGCTCAAGTAAAATAAAGAAGAGTTCTCAGTAAAGGATGCAAGCGGCTGATTCACCAAGGGAAATGCTCAATCTCACTGGTCATCACAGAAGTGCAAACTAACCCATATAGAAATGCCATCCCTCTTGCATCAGCACAACAGGTCAAACATCTATCACAGCATGCAAACTGTTAGAGCTTTTGTCCAAGGTAGCGGGAATGTCATTTAAACAATCATTTGGAGGCACCTACAGAAACTACACAGACACAGCTCACCATGCAGCAATTCCATGCCTTGATGTATCGTCCCTCCTGGAAAACAGGCACCGAGCTCCAGGACTATGACAGCTGCAGCAGCACTGCTCACAATGCATTGACAAGGGCAGTGCTGCCGTGATGGAGCGGTGTAGCAGTGACCAGGCCAGTGCTGCAGTGATAGGGCAGTGCTGCCGTGATGGAGTAGTAATGCAGTGACTAGTGCAATGCTGCAGTGCTGAGGCAGTGATGCAGTGGCCAGGGCAGTGCTGCCGTGATGGGGCAGTGCTGCCGTGATGGGGCAGTGCTGCAGTGATGGGGCAGTGATGCTGTGATGGGGCAGTGCTGGTGTAATGGAGCAGTGCTGCCGTGATGGGGCAGTGCTGCTTTGATGGAGCAGTGCTGCAGTGATGGGGTAGTGCTGCAGTGATGGGGCAGTGCTTCAGTGATGGGGCAGTGCTGCCGTGATGGAGCAGTGCTGCAGTGATGGGGTAGTGCTGCCGTGATGGAGCAGTGATGCTGTGATGGGGCAGTGATGCTGTGATGGAGTAGTGCTGCCGTGATGGAGCAGTGCTGCTGTGATGGGGCAGTGCTGCCGTGATGGAGCAGTGCTGCTGTGATGGGGCAGTGCTGCCGTGATGGAGCAGTGCTGCAGTGATGGGGTAGTGCTGCCGTGATGGGGCAATGCTGCCGTGATGGAGCAGTGCTGCAGTGATGGGGTAGTGCTGCCGTGATGGGGCAGGGATGCCGTGATGGAGTGATGGGGTAGTGCTGTAGTGATGGGGCAGTGTTGCCGTTATGGAGCAGTGCTGCCGTGATGGAGCAGTTCTGCAGTGATGGGGCAGTGCTGCCGTGATGGGGCAGTGCTGCAGTGATGGAGCAGTGCTGCAGTGATGGGGTAGTGCTGCAGTGATGGGACAGTGCTGCCGTGATGGAGCAGTGCTGCCGTGATGGGGCAGTGCTGCAGTGATGGAGCAGTGCTGCAGTGATGGGGGTAGTGCTACAGTGATGGGGCAGTGCTGCAGTGATGCCGTGATGGAGCAGTGCTGCAGTGATGGACCAGTGTTGCAGTGATGGGGCAGTGCTACAGTGATGGAGCAGTGCTGTCGTAATGGGGCAGGGATGCCGTGATGCTGCCATGATGGAGCAGTGCTGCCGTGATGGGGCAGTGCTACCGTGATGGGGCAGGGATGCCGTGATGGAGTAGTGCTGCCGTGATGGAGCAGTGCTGCCGTGATGGGGCAGGGATGCTGTGATGGGGCAGTGCTGCCGTGATGGGGCAGTGCTACCGTGATGGGGCAGTGCTACAGTGATGGGCAGGGATGCTGTGATGGGGCAGTGCTACCGTGATGGGGCAGTGCTACAGTGATGGGCAGGGATGCCGTGATGGGGCAGTGCTACAGTGATGGGCAGTGATGCCGTGATGGGGCAGTGCTACCGTGATGGGGCAGTGCTACAGTGATGGGCAGGGATGCCGTGATGGCGCTGTGGTGCAACCCCCAGACAGTGACAGCTACAGCAGCACTGCTCAGGATGCAGTGATAGGGCAGTAACACTGCACTCTGCATCAGCCCATGCCTGTGGTGGGATGTGGAGGGGGCAGAGGGATGGTAAGTGTATGGTGCTAATCACACAGTCAATGGACTGTCACTCAGACTCACAGTCCTCCCAGAGCCAAGTGTTCTCTGCAGCAGAGTGCAGGCCCTGCCCATGGCTTGCCTCAGTTTACCTGCAGTCCCTCTCCAGCTCCTTGGACTCATCAGTGCAATAGAAGAACTTCCCTTTGAAGAGCTGCACAGCAATGACAGCAAATATGAACATGAAGAGCAGGTAGACGATGAGGATGTTGAGGACATTCTTCAGAGAGTTCACCACACAGTCGAACACGGCCTGGAGGGCAGAGCGGTGTGTGAGGGGAGCAGAGCACCCATAGGCTCAGCTCCCTGGGCCCCCAAACAGTCACGGCTGAGCCCCTGAGAGTCTGGCTCAGCCTCAGCATGGAAAGCTGCTGCTGCTGTCTTCGTCTCAGGAGTGGACATGGGAACTAGAAACCAAGAAGATCCTGTCGCTGCAGATCTGACTCAACCAGGAGCACAGAGCCTGTAACAGAGCCTGAGGATGGGATGAGGCCAGACCCCCTGTGCCTGCATCCAGGTTGGATCCCGAACAGCACCTGCCCATCTACAGGACCAATCAGGGCTGTGGTCAGGATCAGCCTAGAATAGGGTTCTGGCATGGTCTGTCACGGCCCAGAGCAGGAACAACACACATACCCATACACACCTTTGCACACAGGCACAGTGCATGCTCATAGTACATGCACACTCAGCCCATGTTCCTGGCACACACGCATGTGGGCATAGCACACACACTCCTAGTTTGTGGCACACGTGCACAGCACATGCTCGCTTGAGGCACTTGTGCACACAGTTGCTTCCCGGGCGGCAGGCATCGCCACACGGGTGAAGCAGCATGCACACAGCTTTGCTCTGCTCCACAGGCAGGTAGCCCCAAGCTTACATCCCACATGGCAATGCCACGCTCTAACCTTGAGCTTAGGGAGCCGCTTTGATGGTCTTGAGGGGCCGCAAGACACGAAGGACTCTCAGGGACTTGATGGTGTTGATGTCCTTCCCTTTGGATCCTCTAGAAGGGAGAAGCCACACATGCAGACAGGAAGGCGCACGCCTGTGCCAGCCCCCAAGAAGCCTCCCATAGTGCACTCTGATGGGCCTTGGGTTAGCACCCAGGAGGCCTGAGCCAGGGCCCCACGTGTCTCACGCTGAGCCTCGGAACACACTGGATGCAGGACAGGCCAGCAGTGACGTGGACTGAGCTCCAGAGGAAGAATGTGTTTTCCTTGCCACGTGTGCTATTCCCATCACTCAGCACTTCCCCAGTGCTCACCCCAAGCCCTTCCTCTGGCTGCCAGGAGAGTGGCAGTGCCCTGGGACTGCAGAACCAGCCGAAGGCCAGCATGTGGATACTCAGGAGCCAGATGTGGATACTCCTGGGGGCAGAACGTGGACACTCATGGGGGCAGTTGGGCAATATTCCTGAGGGACATCTGCTAGTGCTGGAGCTGTGTGTGGCCTGCACTGCTCCGTCTGCCCCTATAGGGAAGACCAGTCTGTCCATCCTCTCTCGCTGCCAGAGTCCTCCCCTGGTGATGTCGCACTAATGGGAAGGGACAGAGGGAAAAAGAAGGAGAGAGGGAGAGGGAGAGGGAGAGAGAGAGAGAGAGACAGAGAGAGAGAGAGAGAGAGAGAGAGAGAGAGAGAGACCCAATCCCTACAAAATAGGAAATGAAAAAGGAAGAGAACAGAGGGAGACAGGGCAGAATCCAGAGAAGGCAGCAGGGAGGAAAGTGTGGGCTATGTGGAAAGGCCACTGAAGGTGGGAGTCCCCTCAGATCAGCCAGAGGCAGCCCCACCCAAAGACATGGATCTCCCAGCTTCCTGCCATGGAAGCCATTCTAGAAGCAAGGGCCCACACCAGCTGGGGCCTGTCCTGTCCACGTCTTAGGGATCCTGAACGTGGGGGGGGAAGGGCAGACACCAGTGATCTTCCCTGGGCTTCAGTCAGGTTCTGGGTCAAGAGAGGCAACCAAACCTACGCCGGACCTCTGTGGATGGAGAGCACCCAAACCTCCATCCCCACAGGCCCAACTGGGCTCCCCAGAACGAGAACAAACTCTCCAGAACATCAAGTTTGCAAGTGGAGACACCCAATCTGGTTCCATCACCCCAGAACCCTGACCCTATCCCAAACCAGTCACTTGGCTTGGTGTGCGTGTGAGCGTGGTGGCAGGGGGATGGACAGTAAGTGAGAGAGGTAATGAGGACCAGCAGACCCAGGAGAGACAGCACCTCCTGCACTCGGAACCCAGAAATCCAGAAAGGCTGTCCGACAGAAGTAGCCCTGGGTATCTGGACCCTGAAGATCCAGCAGAACCTCGGTGCTGAGAAGCCACCAGCTCCTCATTCACAAAATGGTGAGGGCAGTAGGATGGAAGAGAAAAGGCCATGCTTCCAAGAAAGAACAGTCAGGGGTCCTTCCCAGCGGGCGGCCTGGCATGCACGGCCCTGCCCAGAGCCCCCACCTCCCTGGGATGTGCGGCCCTGCCCAGAGCCCCCACCTCCCTGGGATGTGCGCCTGCCCAGAGCCCCCCCACCTCCCTGGCATGCGGCCCTGCCAAGAGCCCCCACCTCCCTGGCATGTGTGCCCTGCCCCGAGCCCCCACCTCCCTGGCATGTGTGCCCTGCCCAGAGCCCCCCACCTCCCTGGCATGTGTGCCCTGCCCAGAGCCCCCACCTCCCTGGCATGTGTGCCCTGCCCCGAGCCCCCCCACCTCCCTGGCATGTGTGCCCTGCCCCGAGCCCCCCACCTCCCTGGCATGTGTGCCCTGCCCAGAGCCCCCCACCTCCCTGGCATGTGTGCCCTGCCCAGAGCCCCCACCTCCCTGGCATGTGTGCCCTGCCCAGAGCCCCCACCTCCCTGGGATGTGTGCCCTGCACAGAGCCCCCCACCTCCCTGGCATGCGCGGCCCTGCCCAGAGCCCCCCCCCACCTCCCTGGCATGCGTGGCCCTGCCCAGAGCCCCCACCTCCCTGGGATGTGCACCCTGCCTAGAGCCCCCCACTCTCCTGGCCATGCCCTCAACCTCCAGCACTGGCCCAGAGGACCTCCTGCCAGTGTCAGTGTGCCCTGTCCAGCCCTTGTCAAACCCCATCCCCAGGAGAGCAGGGACATGGCCGGGGACTGGCCCCTGGCAGCATGCAGCCAGGGTGGAGGAGGATGAGGGAGGGCGTGCTGATGAGATGGTAGCATGAGGCGCTTGTGATGGGATCGAGGGAAGGCATTACCCCATGACGCTCCTACCAAGAATCCGCATCAGGGAGGCAAAGAGAAGAGAGTCAGTGAGGGCCCTGAAGGCAGCCCAGCCTGCACCCTGCCCGCCCCTGGGGGGCCTCAGAAAGGAGGAGGACCCTGAACCTTCCCTCAGCAGCTGTGACCCCTTGGGGACTTCCTCACATCGACATCTCACCCCACCTCTCCACTGATGGCACCCCAGCCCCAGCCCCAGCGTGTTGCTCTAGGAGCAGAGAAGCCGCCCCTGCCTTAGGGCAGGTGCTTACCAGCAGCCTCACATCCCCGGGCAGCTGAAGAACTCTGCAGGACACACCAGGTGGCCAAAGCAAGTCAGAGGCCCGCACCCCAGTCCGAAGCACGTAGGCAGCTTGGAGACAAGCATACAAGGCTCTCCCATCCACACAGCCCAGACCCCAGGCAGGAAAAGGGCACCCTCACTTCCACCAGGGCCCTCAGGGTGCTTCAAGCCAGATCCAGAGCAGATGGGGGTACTTACGAGAAGGCAAAGGCCACCAGGGCCCCACTGACCACAATGAAGTCCAGAATATTCCACAGGTCCCGGAAATAGGCACCGGGTGCAGCAGCAGTCCCAGATCAATCATCTTGGGGGAGAAACAGGCTTTAGGTGCAGAATATCCCACCCAAGAGGGAGGCCCTGGAGAGGCAGCATTAGGAGCCCAGAGGGGCAGGGCTAGAGGTCACATCTCGCCAGGGAGGGGACACACCAGATCACACTCTCCAAGGGCCTCAGAAGGCCTCTAGACTTCAATGCCACTGACCCAAATGTCCTGCTGTGGTCATGACTAGTTGAGGCCCCAAGGGGTCTGTCTTCTGCTGAGCTACAGCACGGACCCAGAAGCCTGCAAACACTGAAGGCCCAAAGGCCTGTGGAACATTGTAGGAGGTGCTCATGGGGGCAGAAGGATCAGAGCAGCAGAGAGAGGGGCCAGTCCTAGAGGACAAGAGAGGGTGCTACAGAACCTTGGAAGGGCTGTGAACTCTGCCCTCAGTGACATGTGGCCTTGTTTTTGTGTGGTTCTGATGAACATTCTCGTGCACATGTGTGAGTACGCGGCGTGCGTGTGTGTGTGAGAGACCTTCTAGGGTCGTCAGGGTTGACCCATAACTCACCTTTATCACCATCTCAAAGGTGAAGACGCCTGTGAAGATGTAGTCCATGTATTTCAAGACCTAGAAGCAAAAGGTCATTCTTAGCACTGGGCTACCAATGAGAACAGCTGCTCTGGCACCTGCCCAGATCAGAGGCCAGTAGCCAGGCCGGCAGCAGCCAAGACTCCCTGGTGCCCAGGGCAGCCTCCTCTGTCAGCGACAGGGCCGGGCCTCCCTGCCTGCCCCGAGCAGCAGCAGCAGCGGCAACGGCAGCAGCAGCAGTAGCAGCAGCAGCAGCAGCAGCAGCACTCACGTTGTTCCTGGATGAATCTGTCTGCACGGGTCCTCAGCCGCCAATGCGATGCTGCTCAGGGCAATGACCACGAGAATGACCATTTCAAAGTACCGCATGGTCCACGATGTAATGGCAGAAACGGCGGAGCCTGAAAGGCAAAGCGGGGTCACCTGTGCCCCAGAGGCGGGGACATGTGTCCCAGTGCCACGTGATGGGTATTCTTGAGAGGATATTGCAGGAAGAGGGAGCTGCAGGGTCCCTCAGAGGGGAGCAGCCTCTACTCTGAGGCCCTGCTGTGTGCACAGAGCCACACCAGCACCCCCTGGGGTTCAGGGGCCACCAAACCAGGGCGGTGGTTGTGGGCCTCCCGCTTCCAGGCTCACTACAGGGAGAGGCTGCTGAGGCAGGAAGTTTCGAACTGAAGCCCCAGAGACATCCCTGGCCTGGCGGTGTAAAGGTCCAGTGTGCACACCTTCCCACCTCCCTGGCCAGCACGACTGTCCAGCACATGTGCATACTGGGCACTGCTGTCCCTCCGACCTCCTCACAATGAGCACCGTGTCGTCACCACCATCTTCTGAAAGCTTCAGCTCCTGCCAGAGTTCCTCCAAGCACCCTGCAACCCTCCTCACCTCCACAGTACTTCCACGCACCTCCTCACCTCCCGGCGTCTACCTCCCTGGAGCTTCCCATCACTTCCTGTCACCTCCTACAATACCTCCAGTTACCTGCCCTGTCCACTTCCCTTGCCACCTCACACAACTCCACTGCAGCACCACCAGCAGCACCTTCTCCCGCTAGCCACCAGTGGACAGCCTACAAGCTTTGCTTCTCTGTCCTGCTGCTGCCTGTTCTCCCCTTAGCACAGCCTTGATGAGTACAGGGATTTGGGTCTGTTCTGCTGGTACTCCTGTCCACCTGGCACAGAGACCCTGAATTGGGCCAGTGTCTGAGCAGATGAAAACATATGTGGTGGAGAAACTATAAGGCCATGCAATACACATCCATGCATGCCTGGTGAGGGAGGGCAAAAGGTGGCTCATGGAAGTGGGGGAAGTATGTGTGCACACATCCCCTAAGCAGATGCTGTGGAGTAAGCACAAGGCTATGGACTTGGGGTGCAAGCCAACACTTGAGGCCGACAGGTTGTGCATCTCTGCGCAAGCCTCAGGCATAGGGCACCCTGCCCTCTGCACTGCAGGAAGAGGACACGCATGTTGCAGCGTGCACAAAGCAGGGCCTGGCGAGCACATGCCAATGTGCACACGAGGGCAAGGGACCTAAGGAATAGGACAGGGTGTGGTCAGTGAGGGAGACTCACAGATTGGTGGGGCTTAAACAGAACATGGAGCTGTGTGGGACAATGGGCCGTGGGCCCCGTCTGTCATCGTCAGCCTCCGTCTCCTTCTTCCCTCTGCTTGACTTTCCAGGTCCACGATGCCACCTGCAAGTACACAGCACCGTGAGGACCCACAGCCCCTCTTGGACCCCGCTGGTCAGTGCAACAGTTCTGCCACCCAGGCGAGCCTTGCGGTGGACACAGGGTACAGGGGGAAGTCTTCCCACAGCAGTGGTCACAGTACTGAGGGCTGAGGAGGAGAACGAGCTGGCCGTAGTGCTCTGAGGCCACCTGCTTCAGAGCCCACAGACAAGTCTCCCCATGATGCCCCAGGTGGAGGGGGAATGGCACCAGGTGCTATCTCTAAACTGTGGACACTGGGACATTCCAAACCACAGTCCCAGAGCTCAGAGCCCTAGGCACCGCTCCACACACTCTGGCTATAGGGGCCAGAGTGATGTCCCTGATAGACCATCTCCTCAACATACTGGAAAGGAAAATCATGTGAGTATATCATTGGGACAGAAAACACATTTGACAAAATCTGAAACCTCTAAGAAATCTTTCAGAAGAGAGATCAACCCACTTGATTGAGACTCTACAAACAAAATTTTAAAAAAAAGTAGAGTTAACATCATACTGATGGTGGAAATTCAAACATTTCAGTGTAATATCAGATGCAAGACTAGAGTACCTTCTTCCACATTCTCAACATCATAATTCAAGTACTAGCTAATACAGTAAGACAAGAAAAAGAAACAATAGCTCCAATGACCAGGAAGGCATCACCCTGCCTTTACAAAAGACATGCTCATTTACACAGAAATAAGAAAGAACTGAGCAACTCTTGAAACTAGTCAGCACTTCTAGCAAGTCTATAAGCTGCCATGTTAATATACAGGTCAATTGCTTTCCTATATATCAGCTGTGATTAAGTGAAACCTGAAACTAGAAACCCAACATCATTAGTACTGACAGTCCCCCAAATTAAATCCTTCGGCATAAGCCTAACAATATACTGTATCAATAAGGAAAACTAACTACAAAACCCGGTGAGTAAAATCGAAATACTAACAAGCACAACAGTTTCTCGCTGAAGTTCAGAAAGACTACGCCTCAGCATCATCAGGATGCCCGTTTTTCCTGAGCAGGAGGTCCAGCACTGTCCCAATAGAACCCCAGCGAGGAGCCGGGGCAGCGCTAATAGGTAGGGACACGTGTCTAGCAACCTTCTTTCAGTTTCAGCACCACATGTACCCTAGCAGTTGCAGTCCAAGGGTCCCCCAACCACTGCTAGGTGTGCCCCTGAAGGGGTGCCCCAGGTATCTCTGGAACCACATGGCCCAAGCAGTGCTGCACCTGCTGGCCCTTACACTGATGCATCTGCTCAGCTGGACAAGAACTGCTGGCTGGTGGGGTTTCCAGACCTAAGCACCACTTGAGAGCCTATCCTCCAAATATCCCATCGAGTTATTTAATGAATACCGGCAAGATTATTTTAAAGGGTACAGAGAGAGACAAAAGGCCCAAGCTAGCTAATGCTTTTACTAAAGCTACTGAAAGACCAAGTTAGGAAGCGGAAGCCATCTAACGTCCAAAACCTATTATAAAGTTATGAATCAAGAGGCCAGAGAAATGGTACAGAGGGAAGTCTCCACACAACCCACCCAATTCAATTCCCGACATCCCTTACAGCACCCTAAGCCCCACCAGGAGAGATCCCTGAGCAGAGAGCCAAGAGTAAGCCCGGCGCACAGCCAGGGTGTAGCTTAAAAACGAAACACACAAAAAGCAATGCCATCAAGTCAGTGAGGAATTAGTAAAGAACACGCACAACAGTGCAACAGAACAGAGACTCAAAGTGATCTTCATTAAGGCCATCAGATTTTGGGGGCTGGAGAGATAGTGCAGTGGGGAGGGCGTTTGCCTTGCACACAACTGACCCGGGTTCGATCCCCAGCATCCCATATGGTCCCCAGAGCACTGCCAGGAGTAATTCCGAGTGCAGAGCCAGGAGTAACCCCGAGCATTGCTGGGCGTGACCACCCCCTAAAAAAGAAAAAAAGTCATCAGTCTTTTGACAAAGGAATAAAGATAATACGATGAAACAAAAATATTTCAACAAAGGATACTAGAGCAAGTGTTGCAAAAAAATGAATCATTCGGATGCAGACTCCATATCCTCTACAAAATTTAAGTCAAACAGCTCATAGATCTAAATATGAAATATAAAATTATAAAACTCCTAGGCTTAGGGTAACATGGAAGAGAATATGGATGACCTTGGTTATGGCCTTTATAGATACACTACCACAAAAATATAATCCATTAAAAACTGTAATACACATCCCAAACAGCAAGAACAACCGGTGCTGGCATTGATGTGGGGGAAAAGGGACTCTCATCCACTGTTGGTGGGAGTGCCCACTGGTCCAGTCCTTTTTGGAAAACAATATGGGCATTCCTCCGAAAACTAGATATTGAGCTCCCATTTGATCCAGCAATAGCACTCCTGGGAATATACCCGAGAGACCGAAAAACACATAGCAGAAACACTATCTGTACTTCTTTATTCATCTTTGCACTATTCACTATAGCTAGAATCTGGAAACAACCTAAATGCCCAAGAACAGAGGACTGGCTAAAGAAACTGTGGTTCATCTACACTATGGAATACTATGCAGCTGCCAGAAAAGACGAAATTATGAAATTTACCTGCAAATGGATGGACATGGAGACTATCATGCTGAGTGAAATTAGTCAGAAGGAAAAAGAACAGATATAGAATGACTGCATTCATTAATAGGATATAAATAGATACCAGTGTTTTACTAAATGTGGGAAATGGTAATGGCAGATTAAGACTCACCATTGAATATACACAAAGGGACTTAAGTGATAAACTCTAAATATCTGCAGGGCTAACCACAATGTGTAAAATAAGAGGGAGAGAGATGCAGAGGCAGAGAGAGAGAGAGAGAGAGAGAGAGAGAGAGAGAGAGAGAGAGAGGAAGGGGGTACCTGCTATTGAGGCAGTCTGGGGTGGGCGGGAGGGGGGGTGGAGTACATTGGTGGTGGAAATGGGGCACTGGTGGAGGGATGGGAGTTGGAATACTGTATCACCAAGAACCAATTATGAACACCTTTGTAATTGTATGTCTCACGGTGGTATAATAAAAAATTTTAAAAAACTGTAATAGATAAGTTGACTTTGTTAAAATTAAATGTTTCATTCTACAAAAGTCATCAAGAGAGTATGAAAACAAGAAACAGACTGGGAGGTGTTGCAGTACACTGTTGCCCAGAGCCTCTGCATCTGGCCTGGAGTTGCCTCCTGCAGGCCACTTTGTAGATAGGAGGACAGTTTGAATGTGGCAGCTCATCTGACCATGTATTCTATACTGGCTGGTATAAATATTCTCTCATGCTGCCACAATCATCGTGGGACTAGCTAGATCTTACTGGTATATTTGCATGGCCACGTTGAATCTACTAAGTCGACCAGAGAGAAATGCTGTTTGCCTCCAAGCAAGCAAGCATGGCTCCCTGATAACTCAAAGGGAGATAAAATACAGAACAACCACGAAGTAAAGAGAAGACTCTTGTGAAGGCTTGGAGAAATATATAACTGGCCACAGAATAATCTTTGGTACAGACGCATGCCTTTGTGTTCTGAGATACAGTTCATCTCAGAAGCCCTCCCTCCACTCTGCTCTGCAGGGCACTTCCAAGGCAGACCTTGGGTCGGCAACATCAACATCTCAAAGGGCCTAGGTGAGGTCCTGGGAGAAATTACCTGACGGTCTTTGACCCTGACTGCTTTCCTTTGGAGTGGGCGGTCTGTGTTGCAGGGATATAAGAACTGTAGCCTACATTCTTTCTGGGTTCCTCTCTTTGGCGCTCTCTTTCTTGCCTCTTTGCCCTCTCCTCTCTGTTCTTCCCAGCTGGGCCTAGCACATGGTGGCAGCCATCTTGGCTCACCTGTGGCCGGGTCCAGCCGGGAACCCTAAGTTCAGGGTTTACCAATTAATATATACCAGAACCTGTGAAAGTAAAGTCTCATAAAACTTTGCTGGATTCTTGTGTCTTTCTCCGTCCACCATCTACGGGTCCCGAGGCAGAAAGGGATCCCAACAACCTGCTCTCGGATTTTGTCAGGGCACCCGCCTGCACACCCGACAGGAGGGAAAAACTGCAAAGTTATATCTGAAAAAGGACTGTTACTCAGAATATATATAAAAAATAACCTCTTGGGCCGGAGCGACAGCCCAGCGGGTAGGGCGTTTTCCTTACACGCAGCCAGCCTGTGCCGGCCTGGGTTCGATGCTCGGCATCCCATATGGTCCCCCAAGCATCGCCAGGAGTAATTCCTGAGTGCAGAGCCAGGAGAAACCCCTGAGCATTGCTGGGTGTGACCCAAAAAAAGCAAAAAATAAATAAATAAATAAATAAAATAATCTTTTAAAACTCCAGAGAGAGAAAGAACCAAGCTGCCTAGGAGGGGAGGGCACAGGGTTGGCCAGTTACCAATCTGATAACATAGACTGCAGTATGCAATAAATAAGGCCGCTTCAGGGGAAAGTGCATGAGTTAGGGGGGCCTGTCTTGGACGCAGTGATCATAGTCACACCAAGCACCACAGGGAGCTACCAATGAGCACAGAGTAGTCCCCAGCGCAACTGGGGGGTGGCACAACCCCACAACAAGTCACTGTAGAAATGCACCAGCTGAGGCCACTACACACCTGTAGAAGGTCCAGGGCTGACAACACCCACTGCCAGAAGGTGTGGGGCAGCAGGCACTGTCTACTGCAGGGGAATGCAGGCAGGGCTCAAAGACCACACACTCAGGCCGAAAGATCCCACCAGGGCACTACCGGTGCATTAAGGAGGCAAAAACTTGTGCTCCCAGAAGCCTGTATGTGGAAGCTGACAGCAGTTAAAATCATGACTGCCAGAATCTAGGATAACCAGATGTTATTCACTAGAGGAACTGAATAACATCTGGGTTACAAGGAAACTGTGGTCCATCCAGACAAAAAGGGGTCATGAGAAGGTGGGGAAGAAATGTAAGCACATGCTCCTAGGTGGGGTAAGCCCATATGAGAGGCAAGGTACTGTCAGGTGCAGTTATGGAATTCCAGTCAGGACAATGCTATACACGAGAAACAGCAGGACCGCCATGGCTGTCAGGGTCAGGGATACAGCTCACACCTGCATCAGGTGCCCAGCAGCCAGGAACCCCAGAGAGTGAACTGGCTGCTGGGGGAAGGCAGCCTCATAAGACCCACAGGAGAGAAATAAAACGGCAGAACAGAAGAACTTTCTCCCTAGGCAGCAAGGCCAGAGCAGACCAGACGGCCCTGTTGACGGCTTCTACCTTCTACCAGTCCTGGGGCTGTGCTTCCCACAGGCTCCCAGAGAGAGGGTCTGAGCAACTGAGAGGAAGCACAGAGTGAGGCCAGTGGCTGGTGCACAGCTGGGGTGGCCCTGGGCTGTGGGACCAGCGTTTGCCTGACCCCCCCACACCAGCCCTCTGCCTGCCCCAAACGCCTGTGCTCATACAAAAAGAACAAGAACAACATGTGCTGGCATGGATACCGGGAGAAAGGGACTCTTATCCACTGTTGGTGGGAATGTCAACTAGTATAGCCGTTTTGGAAAACAATATGGGCATTTCTCCAAAAACCAGAAATTGAGCTCCCATTTGACCCAGCAATACCACTCCTGGAAATACACTCTGGGAAGTAAAAAAACGAGAAACACCATCTGCACTTTATGTTCACAGCAGCACTATTCACAATAGTCAGAATCTGGAAACAACCAAAGTGCCCGAGAACAGATGACTGGATAAAGAAACTATGGTATATCTACACTATGGAATACTATGCAGCTGTCAGGAAAACGAATTTATGAAATTTGCCTATAAATGGATGGACACAGAGAGGATCATGCTGAGTGAAATTAGCCAGAGGGAAAAGGACAGATATAGAATGACTGCATTTATTTGCGGGATATAAAATAAAACAGTATGATACCTATATCCAAGGTCAGGCAAAACATGGATCAGGAGGTCTTGTCAGTGGGTGGAATCTAATGCAAGTGTGTGGGAGTCAGAGGTTAGGTAAGAGAGAAGGGTTGGAAATGATAACACCAGCCTAGAACTGAGCACTGAATGGAGGCAAAGGGATATACATGATGACCCCTAAACATATGCATTGCAACTCACCATGTGTAAGAGAAGGAGAGAGAGAGGAGGAGAGAGAGAGAGGGTGAGGGTGAGAGAGAGAACAGAGAGAAGAGAGGCGAAGTTCCTGCCATAGAGGCAAGCCAGGGGAGGGAGAGAATCAGGGACATTGGTGGTGGGAAGTGGGCACTGGTGGAGGGGATGGGTGCTGGAGCACTGCATGGCTGAAACCCAAACATGAACATCTGTGTAATTGTATATCGCACAGTGGTATAACAAAGTTTTTAAAAGAAATACAAGAGAAGTGGAAGGAAAAATGTCTGTACATCGACAGATGAAGGAACTTGGACTTGGCACCCACAGACCTTTCTTAACAAGAAGGCACTAGCAGGGAGGGCTGTGCTGTACTGGCACTCAGGGCCTGTACAGGTCCAGCACAACAGCCGGTTGCTTACTCGGGGACACACTCACACACAAGAACTCGGGGCCACCCTCACACACATGAACGATGAGGAGAAGGCGGTAGTGGGGGAAGAAATTCAGGGGACCACTACAGTGCATGGCAGGGGCCGAGAGATAGCATCGGACTAGGGGCACTTTGCCTGGCACACAGCCAACCCAGGTTCAGTTCCTGGCACCCCATATAGTCCACCAAACTCTGGAGGAGTGACTGCTGAGCATAGAGCCAGGAGTTCAGCACTGAACACCGGCGGATGTGGCCCAAAACCCAAACTGAAACATAAAATATGAGGGCCAGAGCGATAGCATAGCAGGTAGGTAGGGCATTTGCTTTTGCACACAGCGACCTGGGTTTAATTCCCAGCATCCCCTATGTCCCCTAGCACAGCCAGGAGTAATTCCTGAGTGCAGAGCCAGGAGTAACCCCTGAGCACTGCCAGGTGTGATCCAAAAAACAAACAAATAAATAAAATGTGCATGACCGTGAGACTGGCCATAGCACCTCTGCCCCTGCCCTTCACCTGTCAGACACGATAGGTGTGTGGTCACGGTAGGACAGTGGTGAAGCCTGGGGCCCCTTGTAGAATTCCTGGGGAGTCCCTAAGGTCCCTGTTGGCAGCTCTGGTCCTCAACTGGCAGTGGGATTTCTGCGCTGGGACAGATAAGGACACAGTGGGGACGTGCCCACATGCCACCAGGGCAAGGAGAGACTCACTGGGTATAGCCGTAGTCTCCCCAGCAGGGCCCCCCCACTGGCGCTGGCATGTGCACACTCAGGTCCAAGGGCTGGCTGCCCATGCGGCTGACATTCCGCTGATTGTCTGCGTCCTCCGGCTGCTCATCCACCTTCTGGAGACAGGAGCTGGGCAGGGCATGCACAGACCCCGCGCCTGGCATCCCACTGGCCTCCACGTCGCAGCGAGGCGCCCTGCAATTAGAAAGCACATGCTGGTCTGAGGCAGCCAAGAGTCCCCAGCTCCAGAGCCTGTCTGTCCTCACAGGAGGCTGAACGAGTTCCTGCCCCGCCCCTGCAGAAGCTTCCCCCACACAGGACCTGCTGTGCTGAGGCCAAAGTGGAGATTGTGGGCCTCTGACCCAGGGAGGGTCCAGTGGGCCTAGGGCAGACAGACGCTCCTGAGACACCCAAGTCCTTCCCACATATGGCTCCCAGTCTTCCCTGTGCAGTCACGGGGCTCCTACCAATATACAGGCTCCCCTCTTACCTGGCCGATACTCCCTTTTTGGCAAAAAGCTGCCTCAAGACACCCTGGAAATCTACTTCCAAGGCCCTCAGGCGTCCCCCCAGCTCCTGCCTGCACCTTGGCTAGACCCCTAAAGGGGAGGCACAGAGGGGGCACTGCCTTCCCTGGGACTGCTCCCACTGCCCCCACCGCACCCTCACAGAGGTTGCCCCAGCCACAGGCGCTCACTTGGGCTGGTGGTTTCGCAGCTCCTGCTCCTTGTCCCGGCCTTCCGGCTCGCAGTCCCGCTCAGCTGCTTCCTTCTCAGCATCCTCGTGTGAGCTCTGCACCTTGTGGCGAGTCCGGTGCCGTCTCAGCTCCTCGCCACCCTCAGTATCCCGGGAGCCTGGCCGAGGTCCACGATGGCGTGCCCCGCTGCCGCCCCTTGGCCGCGCCCTCCTTAGGCTCCCTGGTCGGGTCTGGCACATGCCGATGTGTCCGGTGGCGCCGGGGGCTCGCGCTCAGCCATATCATCAGGGGAGCCGCGCGGTGGTGGCGCCCGCCCGCTCCGGGCCGGCCACGCGGCGCTGCTACGGGCCGCCTCTTTGCTATGGCTGCGGTGAGGGCGGGCCGCGCTCCTCACGGGTCCCGGGCTCAGTGCCCTCGGCCTTAAGGGCACCTGGTGCTGCGCCCCCACCATCCTCCACCCTGTCCTGCGTGGCTGGGCCAAGCCCCGGGTCCTGTCCTTGTCGCGGTGCCGGTGGTGCCTGCGTGGCCGGGTCTGCAGGCTCAGCAGGTTCGGTGGGCTCCGGCCGGGCCTTGCATCCAGTGGGTCCACGGCCAGGCTCTACCACCAGCGCCGGTCCAGGTGTGTCTTCATGTCGGGCCGCAGGTGGCGTGTGGTGGCGTAGCGCAGTCGCTCATCAGGGTCCATCTCACTGTAGAGAGCCTCACAGCTGGCACGCAGGTTCTGCAGCGCCGCAGCTGGCTGGCCCGCTGCTCCCACACTGAGCGCCTTGGCCGAGCTCTGCTGCCTGCTGTGAGAGAGAGCTGGGTGAGGCCTGTGATCCTTTACTGGTACAGAAGCCACAGATGGACACAGCGATGACGGGATGGCAGCGTGGCCGTAGGGGAGGAGCCCCAGCCCTGGTCACAGGGGTGCAGGACAGGCAGGGATGAGGGGTCCAGGGCAATGTCTGCACTGAGTTGTGGCAGGGACCACCAGTCTGGGGTATACCTCAAGGGCACTTGAGTAGGCGAGACTCGAGCAAGGAGTCCAGGAAGTGGGAATGACAGCACCAGTGCAGGGTGACTGACAGGCCTCTGGGCAAGTAGGCCAGCAGCCAGGGACACCAAGATTGGGAGGAGGTGGGGGGGGGGTGGGGGGCAGCATCTCAATGGAGAGTGCTGAGAGGGGGCAGGGACGAGACCCCGTGCTGGCTGGGAACAGCCTGCGCCATGGCTAAGCTCCAGCTGCCGCCTCCAGGAAGCAGCTGGCAGAAAGACCCAGGAAAATGTGGCCTGGTACATGGAGCCCACAGCGGGGTCAGGGGGTGGGGGCACCACAGGCACCTGCCATGTCACATCTCGTGTGAGCTCAGACCTGGGGGCTGGGTTGCAGGCATCCCTGCACCCTCTGGGGACATCACCCTTGGCATCAGGAGTGGCTATGGTCAGGGTCAGCCCTGTGCATGGGCGACCTGTGGCCAAACCACCCTGCCACCTCTCACATGTGGTCTCATGTGGAGCCCAAGGCCCACGGTACACAGAAACTGCTGAACAAGACCCCCAGAGCAGACAACTCCAAGCCAGGGCCAGGGCTTTAGCTGTGGTGGCTGTCCGGGCTCATGGGCACAGTGCTCTGGGCCTCTCAGAGGTGATGACACTGAGCCCAGAGAGGGACCAGGATCACCTGAGTGAGAGAGGGAAGGAAATTAAGCCCTAAGGAGTGTCTGTGCCACCGCCCCAGCAGCAACCACCCGAGCTGGCACCAATGTGGGGGACAGGGCCCTAAGCAATGCTGGCCCTGGGGCCGTCTCAGGAGCACCACCTGCTGGCACAGCACAGGCTGCAGTCTGCTGACCGTGAAACACCCTCCCTCTCTCCGTGGCTGCAACCTGGGACACTGCCCTCCTGAGGGGTCTGGAAGCCAGGGACACCAGCCCACAGTGCCCAACCACACACAGTGGCTGAGGACCCAGAGAATGGTTCCCAGACCAAGGGGCCTGGGAGGGCTGAGAGCTGATCTGAAGTCCAGCACAATCCAGGACACAGGGAGGCAGCAGGCCTCATGGTGAGGTGCATCAGGCTCTGTGCTGGCAGGTGGGGTGGGGGAAGACTCCTGAAGGCACAGTTCCACCTTGTCCTCAAGTCCTGAGCTGGAGAGGCCCAGGCCCGAGCTATGATGAGCTGCGGCCCTATCGGCCCTGGCCCTGCCAGAAGCAGCACCTCTGCCCACCCCATTCCTCCTGGAATTTGTGTGAGCCTGTGCACCAGCCTCTCCACCTCGTTGAAACCCATCTAAAGCATGTGCTGTTCCATAGTGCTATCCTGGTCCTCTGGGCACACGGACCCCACAGATCTCTCCCAAGACAGCCAGGCTGGCCCCTCACTCTTCCCCTCCACTCGGTTCAACAGCAGAGAAGATGCCCAGAGGGAAGCCTGGCCACTGACAGCCTGTGTAGGATGGTGAGTGTGACCTGCAAGGGCTCTGGGGGTCCCATGGAGGCTGGCCAGCCTTGCCCACAGGTAGGCATGCTCTGCCACACAGACCCAATGTGTAAAGCCTGCAGCTTCCCAGAAAGCCATGGAGGGCACTGACCCCACGGGGCGTCTCATACCTGTCCTGCTGCGGCCGCCACTGAGTGCACACTCACACCACACCCAACATGTCAGTCAGTCACACACTCTGGCTCCCCTGCAGCTCTCAGTGTCTGGGGCAGGGCGGAGCCCCTTCTTGAGGCCGGCCCAGTTGAAAACAGGGGCCCATCCAAGACAAGAGTACCCCAACATCTGCACCCTCTCCAGACATGCCCCCTAAGGGCTCCTGGCCGCACTCTTGGGAGTGAGCTCTGGAGAATAGGCCCAGGATAGAGCGCTGTCACCCCCAGTACTCTCCTGGGGGTTCCCTCTGGCTCGATCCCAGGCTCTAGCGTTGCGGAAGGGTAGCTGTTCTGTTCTTGCTAGGACAGGCCATTTTAAGGATAAGATACCTCTCCTCCCAAGAAATGAAGGGAAGAGTGCAGGACCTAGGGCCACCTAAGGAGCACCCAGCAAATACCACGCCACAGGGAAACTCTAAACTCTAAGCAGGTGCCCAGTGGCACCTGGCACAGCAAGGCAGAAGAGAGTGTGATCACGGCACAAAGTGACGGCACACAGAAGGACAGCACACAAGGACAGTGGCCAGGAGGGACAGCACGTGGACAGACAGCAGTTAAGGACAGTGGCCAGGAGGGACAGCACACGAACAAGCAGAAGAGAAGGACAGTAGCCAAGAGGAATGGAGGAATGGCACACGGATGGACAGTGTTGAAGAGGTCAGAGGTCAGGAAGGACAGCACACAGATGGACATCAGACAAAGACAGCGGCCAGGAAGGACTAAGGAGGGGCTGAGCAAGAGTTGGATGCTCAGGCACAAGGACTCTCGGGAAACATGCCCACCCACACCCCCTGCCCGTGGCACAAGGTCTGCTGGGCTCCCACGAAGCGATGGCCGGGCAGAAAGCAGAGTCAAGGGGAAGGCGCGTGCGGAGTGCTCCGTCATGAAAGCCAGATGGTACCATAGCAGAGCCACTCACGGTGAGCTTACGCTGGAGACAGATGGGCTGCGAGATACAGTACCTCGAGTTTGCTTTACAAAACTGCACATGCAAGAAACAGAACAAAACAAGAGTGAGAGACCAAAGGGCAGCTGAGAGGCAGGAACGCGCAGGAGCTGCGGCAGGCAGGGTACAGGCCGCAGCACGCCTCTGGACAGGATACTGGGGCACTTCCGTCAGAATGGGCACCGGCCAAGACCTCGGGGTAAAAGAGAAGTTGAGAAAGAAAGTGTCCACCACAGCTGAAAGACTAGGAGCAGTTAATAGGGGCCTGTCCAGGCCAGATGGGCAAGCAGAGCCCTGGTGGGGTTGGAGAGAGCTGCTGGACCTGGAACTCCAAACAAATCCCCTTGTTGGCCCCTCCCAAGGGGCCAGGGCGCTGACCCGTGTGGCCAGCTGGCCTTTTGCTCGAGCAGAGACAGTGAACACAGGTCTTACCTGCTTCTGGCTTCAGGCACTTCACCTGGACCCTACTATCGTCCACCCCACTAGGAGCCAGGTCCCATCCCTAAGCTCCCCAGGTCAAAAGCCAGTTCACCCTGACTCTTCCCAAGGGCAGAGCTGGTTGCCTCACCTACCCAACTTCCCACAGGCATGCCTCCATCCATTCCGAAAGGATTTCTGGAAGTTTTCCCAAAGCCAACAGGAGAAACCAAAGCTCTCTTTCTCTCTTCTCAGCTTCCCCTTCAAGTTAGCTTCCTCAGGTCTGCTGACACCGGTGAGGAGCTTGATCAAAGCAAGTCATTTGCCTGCAGGCTCTGTGTATGCCAGGCAGAGTGCACAGATAAGGGGGTGAGTGTGTGCACGAGGCTGAATGTGAACACGAACATGTGTGTGGAAAACTGAGTGGGTAGAACATGTGAATATAATTGGGTAAAAATGGGAAGATGCTTATGTGACTATGTATTAAACACATGTAAATGGAGTATTGTGACTATGAGCATGTATACATGAGCGAACATGTGAGGATGTATGGACATGTGCTGCAATTAGCATGTATGGGACTGCCAGTGTAGACATGTGAGTGGATGAGTATGAGTCTGAACATGTGACAAAGAACTGACTTGCATGGGTATAAATATGTTAGTAAGGACATGTGCGTGTGAATATGCGTCAGCGTGGCTATGTGTGAACGGACAGATGTATGAGTGGGGTGAACACCGAACACAGGAGTAAATGCGTAAGTGTAGATATTTATGTTTGAACACACAAGTGTATGATTTGACATGTGTGGACATAAACACACATATGTGCCCACATAAACAGATGAGTATAGAACATGAGTGTTGTATACACGTGTATGAAATTGTAAGTGGCAGGAGTGTGAACATTTGTGTGAACATGTATAAGAGTGTAGGACATGTGAGTGATATGAACACATATGACTTTGAACACGCATGAGAGTGTAGGACATGTTAGTAGTATGAACATTGAGTGGATATTAATGTGAACATGCATGCGGAGTAGGACATGTGAGTGGTATGAACACATGTATAAATATGTATGGGAGTGTAGGATATGTGAGTGATATGAACACATGTGAGTGTGAGCATGTATGGTATAGGACATGTGAGTGTAGATGTGAGCGTGAACATGTGAGTGTAGGACATGTGAGTATGAACATGTGAGTACAGGACATGTGAATGCTATGAACACACAAGTGTGAACATGCAAATGCTATGAACACATGTATGTGTGAACATGTATGCAAGTATAGGACGTGTGAATGTTATGACCACATGTGAGTGTGAATATGTATGACAGTATAGGAGACGTGAGTGTTATAAACACGGTGAGTGGATGTGAGTGTGAATGTGTGTGCAAGTGTAGGACATGTGAGTTGTGTGTGGATACGTGTGAACACATGTGTGAGCATCAGAGTGTGCTCCAGCTTTTGGAAGTGCAGATGATGACAAGGTGACAGAGCTCAAAGGACTGGGAAGATCAAGCTTGTTCAGCCTCACTGTCCTCCTGGAACCTGACTGGCTATCACCAGCGGCCAAGACCACCAGCCAAGTGGCCCTCAGGGCCGCCTCAGGACAGTGCAGGAGCAAAGCCTCTGTCCCCAGGCAGGTCAGCACTGGGCACCTGTGGGAGCTTCCAGGTCTCCCGGAACCCCTGGCTAGTACTCCTGCTCCACAGGTCTCACGGCACAGCTGTGAGGAGCAAAGGGCAGGTAACAGCCTCTTTCTCATCCCAGCACTGCTGGTGGCCCTGGAGAAATGAATGCAGGGGGTAAGCAGTGTGTGAGTATCTTGTAGCACACACACACACACACACACACACACACACACACACACACACACCCCATACACACATACCATCCAACCATGAACCCCAGAAGACAGGAAACAGTCAAGGGGCAAGGGGGAGGGCAGACAAACGGCAGACAGACAAGCAGGTTTCTGCAGAAGGAAAAAGCCCACAGCACAAAACGCCCTCATCGGCACATAGGAGACAGACCCAGGGTTTTACAGTAGTGGTTGACATGCTCCTGACGGGCATCCCAGAGCTGCATTCCAGCAGCCCAGGTAAGTCACAGCTGTTTGACCCCAATGGGGAAAACGTGGTCCAATCTCAGATGGTCTTAGACTTAGACACCAATGACCAACATGGAGCTCAGTCCCCTGGGAGGCCTCGGCCTGAAGGCAGCACCAGCAGCCAACCTGATGCCACAGGGATGCTCAGCCACAGCGGCTCCACAAGTACCCAGGCCTCTTCAGGGCTCACACTCTCTCCCTGCTGAGGACCCCAGTTGCCCCTCTCCGAGCCCTCACCCTCAAGCCGATGCTAGCAAGAGCCTCGGGCCCATATGAGGGTCAGCACTATCCTGTGAACTGGCAGCACAAGGGACACTGGTGACAACCACCACCTCATGCAAGTCCAAGCCCCACTGACGCATCCCAAGTGCATCCATGCACCTGGTGTGTGCGGCCTGTCTGGCTCCCTTCAGGTGTGGCTGTACACCCTGACTAGGGACCCAGGAACCTGTGACCTCCTCCAGCTGCTCTCCCTGAGAGCCAGCATTTGTGTGTGCTCAGAGTCTGGTCCTCTGCTTCCACCTTCCTAGAGAGCAGGCTGTAAACATGCATACACTGACATACACACACCCACATTCAGGTGCAGGCTCAAACACCCTCACATAGGCTGCGAGTGTGCACACTCAACAGTCAGGAGCTCTAGAGAGCAGGCCGTTTGCGTATACACTCCACACACACCTACACTCCAGGCACCCTAGAGAGCAGGACGTGAGCATGCACACACACACACCTACACTCAGTCGCCCTAGAGAACAGGGATGTGAGCATGCACACTCACACACACCTACACCCAGGCGCCCTAAAGAACAGGACGTGAGTATGCACACTCACACACACCTACACTCAGGCGCCCAGAGAACAGGACGAGAGCATGCACACACACACACACTTACATTCAGGCGCCCTAGAGAACAGGACGTGAGCATGCACACTCACACACACCTACACTCAGGCACCCTAGAGAACAGGCCGTATGCGTGCACACTCACACACACCTACACTCAGGCGCCCTAGAGAACAGGACGTGAGCATGCACACACACACATATACCTACATTCAGGTGCCCTAGATAACAGGACGTGAGCACTCACACTCACACACACCTACACTCAGGCGCCCTAGAGAACAGGCCGTGTGCATGCACACACACACACCTACACTCAGGCGTCCTAGAGAACAGGATGTGAGCATGCACACACACACACACCTACAGTCAGGCGCCTTACAGAACAGGGCGTGAGCATACACACACACACACACCTACAGTCAGGCGCCCTACAGAATAGGACGTGAGCATGCACACACACACAAACCTACACTCAGGCACCCTAGAGAACAGGGCGTGACCATGCACACTCACACACACCTACATTCAGGCGCCCTAGAGAACAGGGATGTGACCATGCACACAAACACACCTACACTCAGGCGCCCTAGAGAACAGGACGTGAGCATGCACACTCACACACACCTACACTCAGGCGCCCTACAGAACAGGACGTAAGCATGCACACACACACCCTACACTCAGGCGCCCTAGAGAACAGGACGTGAGCATGCACACACACACATATACCTACATTCAGGTGCCCTAGATAACAGGACGTGAGCACTCACACTCCACACACACCTACATTCAGGCGCCCTAGAGAACAGGACGTGAGCATGCACACTAACACACACCTACACTCAGGTGCCCTAGAGAACAGGACGTGAGCATGCACACTCACACAACACCTACACTCAGGCGCCCTAGAGAACAGGACGTGAGCATGCTCACTCACACACACCCTACACTCAGGCGCCCTAGAGAACAGGATGTGAGCATGCACACTCACACACACCTACACTCAGGCGCCCTAGAGAACAGGACGTGAGCATGCACACACACACCTACATACAGGTGCCCTAGAGAACAGGACGTGAGCATGCACACTCACACACACCTACACTCAGGCGCCTAGAGAACAGGACGTGAGCATGCACACACACACACCTACACTCAGTCGCCCTAGAGAACAGGATGTGAGCATGCACACTCACACACACCTACACCCAGGCGCCCAGAGAACAGGACGCGAGCATGCACACACACACACACTTACATTCAGGCGCCCTAGAGAACAGGACGTGAGCATGCACACTCACACACACCTACACTCAGGCACCCTAGAGAACAGGCCGTATGCGTGCACACTCACACACACCTACACTCAGGCGCCCTAGAGAACAGGACGTGAGCATGCACACACACACATATACCTACATTCAGGTGCCCTAGATAACAGGACGTGAGCACTCACACTCCACACACACCTACACTCAGGCGCCCTAGAGAACAGGCCGTGTGCATGCACACACACACACCTACACTCAGGCGTCCTAGAGAACAGGATGTGAGCATGCACACACACACACACCTACAGTCAGGCGCCTTACAGAACAGGACGTGAGCATACACACACACACACACCTACAGTCAGGCGCCCTACAGAATAGGACGTGAGCATGCACACACACACAAACCTACACTCAGGCACCCTAGAGAACAGGACGTGACCATGCACTCACACACACCTACATTCAGGCGCCCTAGAGAACAGGATGTGACCATGCACACAAACACACCTACACTCAGGCGCCTAGAGAACAGGACGTGAGCATGCACACTCACACACACCTACACTCAGGCGCCCTACAGAACAGGACGTAAGCATGCACACACACACACCTACACTCAGGCGCCCTAGAGAACAGGACGTGAGCATGCACACACACACATATACCTACATTCAGGTGCCCTAGATAACAGGACGTGAGCACTCACACTCACACACACCTACATTCAGGCGCCCTAGAGAACAGGACGTGAGCATGCACACTAACACACACCTACACTCAGGTGCCCTAGAGAACAGGACGTGAGCATGCACACTCACACAACACCTACACTCAGGCGCCCTAGAGAACAGGGACGTGAGCATGCTCACTCACACACACCTACACTCAGGCGCCCTAGAGGAACAGGACGTGAGCATGCACACTCACACAACACCTACACTCAGGCGCGCCTAGAGAACAGGACGTGAGCATGCTCACTCACACACACCTACACTCAGGCGCCCTAGAGAACAGGATGTGAGCATGCACACTCACACACACCTACACTCAGGCGCCCTAGAGAACAGGACGTGAGCATGCACACACACACCTACATACAGGTGCCCTAGAGGAACAGGACGTGAGCATGCACACTCACACACACCTACACTCAGGCGCCCTAGAGAACAGGGACGTGAGCATGCACACTCACACACACCTACACTCAGGCGCCCTAGAGAACAGGACGTGAGCATGCACACTCACACACACCTACACTCAGGCGCCCTAGAGAATGGGCCGTGTGCATGCACACACACACACCCTACACTCAGGCCCTAGAGAACAGGACGTGAGCATGCACACTCACACACACATACACTCAGGCGCCCTAGAGAACAGGACGTGAGCATGCACACTCACACACACCTACACTCATGTGCCCTAGAGGAACAGGACGTGAGCATGCACACTCCACACACCCTACACTCAGGCGCCCTAGAGAAGAGGACGTGAGCATGCACACACACACCCTACACTCAGGTGCCCTAGAGAACAGGACGTGAGCATGCACACACACACACCTACACTCAGGCACCCTAGAGAACAGGATGTGAGCATGCACACTTACACACATCTGCACTCAGGCGCCCTAGAGAACAGGACGTGAGTATGCACACTCACACACACCTACACTCAGGCACCCTAGAGAACAGGATGTGAGCATGCACTCACACACACCTACACTCAGGCGCCCTAGAGAACAGGACATGAGCATGCACACTCACACACACCCTACACTCAGGCACCCTAGAGAACAGGCCGTATGCGTGCACACTCACACACACCTACACTCAGACACGCTAGAGAACAGGAGCGTGAGCATGCACACTCACACACACCTACACTCAGGCGCCTAGAGAACACGACGTGAGCATGCACACTCACACACACCTACACTCAGGCGCACTACAGAACAGGACGTGAGCATGCACACTCCACACACCTACACTCAGGCACCCTAGAGGAACAGGATGTGAGCATGCACACTTACACACATCTGCACTCAGGCGCCCTAGAGAACAGGACGTGAGTATGCACACTCACACACACACCTACACTCAGGCGCCCTAGAGAACAGGACGTGAGCATGCACACTCACACACACCTACACTCAGGCGCCCTAGAGAACAGGACGTGAGCATGCACACTCACACAACACCTACACTCAGGCGCCCTAGAGAACAGGATGTGAGCATGCACACTCACACACACCTACACTCAGGCGCCCTAGAGAACAGGCCGTGTGCATGCACACACACACACTCAGGCGCCCTAGAGAACAGGACGTGAGCATGCACACTCACACAACACCTACACTCAGGCGCCCTAGAGAACAGGACGTGAGCATGCACACTCACACAACACCTAAACTCAGGCGCCCTAGAGAACAGGATGTGAGCATGCACTCCACACACACCTACACTCAGGCGCCCTAGAGGAACAGGCCGTGTGCATGCACACACACACACACCTACACTCTGGCGCCTAGAGAACAGGGACGTGAGCATGCACACACACACACCTACACTCAGGCGCCCTAGAGAACAGGACGTGAGCATGCACACACACACCTACACTCAGGCGCCCTAGAGAACAGGCCGTGTGCATGTACACTCACACACACCTACACTCAGGCGCCCTAGAGAACAGGATGTGAGCATGCACACACACACCTACACTCAGGCGCCCTAGAGGAACAGGCCGTGTGCATGCACACACCACACACCTACACTCAGGGCGCCCTAGAGAACAGGTTGTGAGCATGCACACTCACACACACCTACACTCAGGCGCCTAGAGAACAGGATGTGAGCATGCACACACACACACCTACAGTCAGGCGCCCTACAGAACAGGACGTGAGCATGCACACACACACACACACCTACAGTCAGGCACCCTACAGAACAGGACGTGAGCACTCACATTCACACACACCTACACTCAGGGCCCTAGAGAACAGGACGTGAGCATGCACACTCACACACACCTACACTCAGGCGCCCTAGAGAACAGGACGTGAGCATGCACACTCACACAACACCTACACTCAGGCACCCTAGAGAACAGATGTGAGGCATGCACACTCACACACACCTACACTCAGGCGCCCTAGAGAACAGGACGTGAGCATGCACACTCACACAACACCTACACTCAGGCGCCCTAGAGAACAGGATGTGAGCATGCACACTCACACACACCTACACTCAGGCGCCCTGTTGGAGGACATGTTTAGCTAATCTGGGAGTTTTGTTGTTTTGCTCACTCCCAGCTTAATCTTATTTAAGCCAATGTTCATTCTAATGAGATCTCTCTTCTATGTAAACACTTCTAGAGGGTGTGGCACTTACAGAAGTCACCTTGATTGAATAACTTCTGACTTATACATCTACTAAGACTTCTATGTTTTCTAGATTGGGCACAGCTCCTCTTTATACCCACTGCACCCAACGTGGGACAGTTAGAATTTACCAGGAGACTACCACCCTGGCTACGCTGAGACTAAAGGTAGACTATAGGAAGGATCATAGTAGTTTGCTCTAAGCAGGCGAGTATGACCCTTTCAATACATGAGAACAAGATACTCAGAATCACCCTGGTGCAGATAATAATAAGGACCTTGTGGGTACCATCTAGATTACATGAAGCTCATGAAGTTAAGATGTATTACTTTATATCAGCCCCCTCTCTCTCCAGTGTTTTACATAAGAGATAATCTCGGGATTAGTCCTTGGTGTAACCTTTGTTTATACCTACAATAGGGTGTGTGGCACTACACTCTGTTTAGGGTTCTTTGTTGGCATGACAACCTCTCGATTGGATTACTTTGGTGTATATAAGGGGGCTGACTTGAGGCCCTTTCACCTTTTGCCTTTTGGTTCCCTCAGCCTTCAGCTTTTTGGCTCCCTGCGGCTTTTGGCTTTTGGCTTTGGCCTTTTGCTCTTTGGCCTTTGGCTCCTTCTGGGTAGGACTCAGCTCGGGTGAGATCCCTCTCTCTTTGGTGGGAGACTTAGGCTCTTTTGTATGATCTAAGTTCGGACCAGAGCTAACGTTTTTCATTATATTGGAGTGCTGTGGAAGAGCTTTTGTACTATTAAAAGCCATTTTTGGAACTGCACCGGACTCGTGAGTTTTCATCTTTCTCCCGGCGTCCTCGGAGGTAGAAGACAACCTCTGTCCTGACACTGTCGGGGACCCCGGCGGCGTTCCCCGACATTTGGCGTCCCTGGGTGGGCATCTGGACATCCCACCAAGTTGCTGATGAATTTTTCCTGAAGCTGGGAGAAGAACTACAACCGTGAGTTAAAATGAGTTACTTCTTGGAAATTTTTTTCTTTGTTCTGGCTTCACCTTCTTTTTCAGGTGATAACAGTAGTCTCGACTTTTGTAACTCCTGCTTGTCTTTCAGAGAGTCATGAAATTAAATCTAGCAAAGAGATTTTAAGGCTTGGCGATAACCTAGAGAAAGAAAAGAAGCATCCAGAGGAGGCAGACTCTCAAACCGAAAATCTGCCCGGAGTTAATACCTCCGAAGGCATAGATGCCTCCTCTAACGGAAAGGGATGCTCAGGTTGAGGGTTTCCCCAGAGCTCTTACAAGCTCTGATGAGGACCAAGTGGAGGAACAGAATTCCCTGAGCCCGTTCATGTCTCAAAAGCCTTGTCGTTCTTCCTGTTCTCAATTTAATAGTCAAAGAGCAAAGCTCTGGGAACTTTGCAACATTCCTCATGACTACTTTTTATTTTGGCCTTTTCTGGTGCTAACTCTTATGATTTTTGTGATAAAACTGCACCTCTCCCAACGGGAGCTGAGTGCAAGTTTTGGTGAGCAAGCTGTTAAGTTTAAAGTAGAGGCTTTCCCGGACCTTTGGTTTAAGAAAATGAAAGGTCAGATTTCTTGGTGGCATCTTTATTTAATTCAGCTGGCAAAGAGCTTTAGCCTCTGTCTACAGTTGCCTGCCACCTTCATGTGCACCGTAGCTTTCCATATAGACAAACCGGACTAAATTGTCCACTTTTTATTTGTCTGTGCTCCATCCCACGTGGCTGAAGGTTTGCAGACAATTAAGTTACGTGATTGGATATTTATGGCAAACGACTTCTGGCAAATGGATAGTTTTAGCAAATGATTTATGGTAAATGTTATGGCTAATGACGAACTGTTAAATGTGCTCAAAAAACTTTCAGAATCGGTTGTTGAAACAACAAAAGACAGATATCTTTACCATTTTCACCTTAAATTTGTCTTAAGGAGAGCCACTGGATAACACTGACAAACTCAAAAACCAATCAATTCACCTAAGTAAAAATTGATTATAAATGGATAGAAGGTCTAAAAACCTCATTTCTTTCAATACCGGTCTAAAAACACCTAATTTTTTTCACTATAAAGCCTTAATTTTAAATTGCAAGCTGCTGTTCAAATCTCCCGGATTGGTCAATGATAATCTTGCTTTGCAGCCTGTTGAACATGGTCCATCTTTAATAACAATAATTTTGCTTTCCAGCCTGTTGATCTTGGTTCATCTTTAATAAAAATAACCTTCCATTGCAGCCTGTTGATATGCTTTAGCTGGAGATAACCCCTTTCTTTCTAAAAAAAAAAAAAAAAAAACCTGCCTTGGAGGCGAGTTTAAAGGTTAAGGCACCTAAATAACCCTCCAAAAGAAGGTACCATAAAAAATATATTTTCTAAGTGTTTAATGTGTGTCTTTATGTTTCCTTGCTGCTTTGAAATGTTTAAAGGTGAGAGAGGCATCGCGAATAACTCTCAAGGAGAAGATATTTTGTAAGAATTTTCTAAGGTTTTTATGTATAGAAATGACTAATGAAGTGTTCTGATGTTTGAAGAGAAATGAAGCGGATTCCCGTGTATGATATTCAGTATCAAGGTTTTAAAACTTAATGAGTTTTCTAATGTTCTGTTTACAGGTTAAAAAAAAAATTTTAAAAAAAAATAAAAAAAAAAAAAAGGAGAAAAAAAAGGGTTAAACTCCAAGTATAGTGATCAATATCAAAATCTGCTAACAACTAATAAAAAGTTTTTAATGCTTTTGTTCAGAGATTTACAGGAAAAGAACTTGGCTGCTGCAACTTCCTTCTATGATGTTCGAGGCTTTGGACTCTGTTCACAGTGCTCATAACAAATAAGTTTGCCTAATCAATGAAAATGTTTTCTAATGATTCTGTTCACAGGATAAGATGGTGGAATGCAGTAAACTTGTGCTACAACGCTCAATACTCGAGATTCCTAAAACAGTATTCACTACAAAAACTTCATTTGCAAAAAAGTTTTTCCTAATGTTTCCTTTCACAAGGTGTTGGAGTTTCTTCATGATCTTGGATTCCTGCCAAACCCCTCATGATCTCTATTTGTGATTAATTTCAAAGTTTGTTTTTCTCACCTAAAATTAAGTTATAGGTATGGTTACCGGTGCCAGTGTTCCCTTGCTGAAGATGCCTTGCGAAATGCCTGTACCGCTGTTCCAGAGACCTATTCCAGTGCTTGAGAAGTTTGTTCCAGTGCTCCTGAAACCTGATCCAGTGTTCCTGATAATACATCGAGTCCCTGATGATTGCTCTCCCGAGACTCATTCCTGTCTTCACCAATGCTGCTGTTCCAGAATCAGTTCTTCAGTTTTTCAGACCTTGTTCCGGAGATGTGACTTCATGGGAAATTGACTCTCACTAATTTAGGACAATACAGGCTGTAGTCTGTTATGACCAAACAGCCAGAGACATTTTACTATGAACTTTACTCGGTTCAAAATTAATTCGGACATTGGGACAACATATGATATTACCTTGTAATTGGAATTGTTCCTTTTCTGTTTCTCTCCTCTGTATGTATTATTTAGAATACTTGTATTTTTTATATTTTTGTAAACAAAAAAGGGGGAGTTGTTGGAGGACATGTTTAGCTAATCTGGGAGTTTTGTTGTTTTGCTCACTCCCAGCTTAATCTTATTTAAGCCAATGTTCATTCTAATGAGATCTCTCTTCTATGTAAACACTTCTAGAGGGTGTGGCACTTACAGAAGTCACCTTGATTGAATAACTTCTGACTTATACATCTACTAAGACTTCTATGTTTTCTAGATTGGGCACAGCTCCTCTTTATACCCACTGCACCCAACGTGGGACAGTTAGAATTTACCAGGAGACTACCACCCTGGCTACGCTGAGACTAAAGGTAGACTATAGGAAGGATCATAGTAGTTTGCTCTAAGCAGGCGAGTATGACCCTTTCAGTACATGAGAACAAGATACTCAGAATCACCCTGGTGCAGATAATAATAAGGACCTTGTGGGTACCATCTAGATTACATGAAGCTCATGAAGTTAAGATGTATTACTTTATATCAGCCCCCTCTCTCTCCAGTGTTTTACATAAGAGATAATCTCGGGATTAGTCCTTGGTGTAACCTTTGTTTATACCTACAATAGGGTGTGTGGCACTACACTCTGTTTAGGGTTCTTTGTTGGCATGACAACCTCTCGATTGGATTACTTTGGTGTATATAAGGGGCTGACTTGAGGCCCTTTCACCTTTTGCCTTTTGGTTCCTCAGCCTTCAGCTTTTGGCTCCTGCGTTTTGGCTTTTGGCTTTGGCCTTTTGCTCTTTGGCCTTTGGCTCCTTCTGGGTAGGACTCAGCTCGGGTGAGATCCTCTCTCTTTGGTGGGAGACTTAGGCTCTTTTGTATGATCTAAGTTCGGACCAGAGCTAACGTTTTTCATTATATTGGAGTGCTGTGGAAGAGCTTTTGTACTATTAAAAGCCATTTTTTGGAACTGCACCGGACTCGTGAGTTTTCATCTTTCTCCCGGCGTCCTCGGAGGTAGAAGACAACCTCTGTCCTGACACTGTCGGGGACCCCGGCGGCGTTCCCGACAGCGCCCTAGAGAACAGGCCGTGTGCATGCACACACACACACCTACACTCAGGTGCCCTAGAGAACAGGACGTGAGTATGCACACTCACACACACCTACACTCAGGCGCCCTAGAGAACAGGATGTGAGCATGCACACACACACACACCTACACTCAGGCGCCTTAGAGAACAGGGCGTGAGCATGCACACTCACACACACCTACACTCAGGCGCCCTAGAGGAACAGGACGTGAGCATGCACTCACGCACACCTACATTCAGGCGCCTAGAGGAACAGGACTTGAGCATGCACACTCACACACACCTACACTCATGTGCCCTAGAGAACAGGACGTGAGCATGCACACACACCCCTACACTCAGGCGCCCTACAGAACAGGACGTGAGCATGCACACTCACACACACCACACTTAGGCGCCCTAGAGAACAGGCCGTGTGCATGCACACACACACACACCTACACTCTGGCACACTAGAGAGAGGCCGTGAGCATGCACACTCACATACCCTAGAGAGCAGGCAGTGAGCATGCACAGTCACACACCCCTAGACTTAAGTTCAGGCTCACACACTCACACAGGCCGTGTGTACTCACATGCACCTATACTCACGTGTCCTAGAGAGCAGGTCATGAGTGTGCATACACACACACACACTCCTACGCTCCTCCCTGTGTGCAGACTCACACACCCTCACATAGGCCATGAGCATGCACTCACACCCACACTTAAGAAACCCTAGAGAGCAAGCTGTGAGTATGCACACACACACACACACACATATACACACACCTACACTCAGGCACAGGTTCACACGCCCTCACATGGATTGTGATTGTACATGCTCATACACTCCCACGCACACACACCCCTATACCCAGGCACCCTAGACAGCAAGCCATGAACGTGCACACACCCTCACACAGAGGCACACACTGGTATACACACCGCAGACACTGATTCTGTGCACTCGACTGGGCCCTTGTGCCGTGCACATACCCTGTGACATGCAATCACATGGGCATGGGGCACAGTGGTCCCAGGAAGAGGAAAGTCTAAAGAGCTCAGGCTGTGGTCAGCCCAAAGGGCAGGGAGGGTGCGGGCATGGAACTGCAGACAGAGCCACCGAGGCTGCACTTCGTGTAGGGCTCCTCTGACCTCTCATGGTCACTAGGACTACTGGCTCCACCCTGCTATCCTCCCTGCCTCAATGACCGCGCCGTCCTGGTCAGTGACCCTCTGCATGAGGTGGGACGCCCGTGCACACCTGCCTCCTCATCTAGACACTCCCTCAGCCTCTTCCTGGGAAAGCAGTATTAAGTTCTAGAGGCCACAAAAGCATCTCTTTCATCTCTGGGCTCACAAAATCCATTTCTGATAAAGGGCACAAAATTGGTGTGTTGCCTCCTGACCACGTGACCCATGACCACCCACCACATCACGGAGCCTCACGTGGCTGCCTCACTCCTGCGCACAGCTGAGACACAGGGAAGTCCTCCCCCCCACAGCCTCAGCAGTGCAGAGGGCTGCGGCAAAGCCAGACGCAGGCCCTGAGGGAGCCCTGTAGAGGGTCCAGCCCGCCCACAGGCCCTCCTGAGTGCTTACGCAGCAATGGAGATGTTGGCTGCGGACATGGGGCTGACTTCAGCCACTTCTTTGGCCTTCTGCAGAGCAAGCTTCTGATTGGCTGCTTCTTCCATCTCCTCTTCATCCTGTTTGAACACGGAATGGCTTTCACAGGGCCGCACCCTGTCTGACACCCTCGGCTCTAGGCCCACCCATGATCTCACTCCACTGTGTGAACAGCTTCCATGCCCACCACAACACAAGTGCCCACTGCATAGGGGCCTGCAAGTAGCCAACAAATGGTTCCTGGGGCTCCTGAGCTTGTCCTCCAGAGCTGACGAGCCCAGGGCTCGGCCACTGCCCACGGTGGAGAGGACTCATTCTGTCCAAGCGACACAGCCCTCGGCTCGTCCCATCCCTCCTTGAAGGCCACCCCGGTCCTGGCTTTATGTCCCTTTCCCCCGTGAGTGTTGGCAGATTTCTGTAGTCACTGGCAATGCCCAGCAGAAAGAAGGAAGCCAAGGTCTCCATGTGCCCCAGCCTTCTGGGTCCCCAGCACCCCTCAAGCCCTGGTTCCAGGTCCAACTGGTCCCCCTGTGAGCTGACAACAGGACCCAAAGCATCCCTGAGTCACCTGCTGTTAGGGGCTCAGTAATGAAAAAAGCTAACACCCCACTTGTTCGGCCACCCCACAGAGGCCACCCAAGAGGTCCAGGCTCAGAGCAGCAGGGTCCCGTGCTTCCCGGAAGCCTCACGGAGGAGCCTGCCCAGTTCTGCCTCCACAGGCACCTGTACCGCCCCAACCTCCATTGAGGCCCCTTTCAAAAACCAGACAATTCTGCTTTAGTGGGAGCAACAGAAAGAGGGCAGCCAGGCTGTTATGCCTTAGGGGGTGGATGGCCAGGCCATGAGAAAGAAGCTTCCAAGATGCCAACAGTGAGCACACAGAGGCCACCAGTGTTTAGGAACAAGGTCCCAGTCCTGATCCAAAGCAGCAACCAGAAAGAGGAGGGGTCAGGCCCTCAGAGACGGATCAGGATGGAGCAGAAGCTGTGCAAGGAGTGGTGTGAGCTGCGCCCTGCACCTGGGGCTCCCTGAGGTAGGAGGGAACCCCGCATGGCAACACTGGCATCAGTGCGTAGCACCTGCACTCTCAGAGAGGCCTGCGCCAGGCGCGGCCCCAGACCAGGGTGCACGCGACGGCACATGCCGGGAGAGAACACATGTGCGAGTTCCAACACAGGCTGCGCTCAGCTCACACAGCCTGAAGGCAGATTTGTCCGTAAAACCTGAGGCTAAGCCAGCAGCCAGGCCAGTCACGCCGTCCAGCGCTGTGGGGGAGAAGATGGCAACAGGGGGCTGTGTCAGGGCTCCAGAAACCACAGGGGAAGGCGTGTGGCATCACATCCCCCACTGGGCACGCTCAAGAAACCACAGGGAAGGCGTGTGTCATCACATCCCCACCGGCGCAGGAATAAAAGGTGAGCAGGAGGCTTGCCTGCTGGGCACTGCCTAGAAGAAGCTGCCCGCTGTGCCCTGCTCTGCCTGCCGTGCCTGCTGTGCCCTGCTGTGCCCCTCTGCAGAGAAAAGCTGTTCCACCTGGCTCTAGCCTGCTGGCATCTAAGGCGTGGGCCTCGTTGCTGAGTTCCTGAGAGCCTTCCTCACATACCTCTTTACCCTAAGGGGATGCCTGCAGTCACTCCATACGGCCACATGTGGTAGCGCTGCTGAGTTCTGAGAGCCCTCCTCACATACCTCTACCCTAAGGGGATGCCTGCAGTCACTCCATACAGCCACATGGGCAGCGCTGCTGAGTTCCTGAGAGCCCTCCTCACATACCTCTACCCTAAGAGGATGCCTGCAGTCACTCCATACGGCCACATGGGCAGCAGTGCCCATGCCTCGAACTCCTGCCACTTCGGGGCTTTCTCTCTCTGACAGCCACTCCAGCTCCCCAAGCTCCTCCTCCTTCAGCCCTTCTCCCAGAGTCAGGACCTGTATGCTCAGAGCTGTCTGAAAGGTCCATGTACCTCCTTCCTCAGCCCCATGCTCCTGCCCAGTCAGGGACGCTGCACGCTGCGTGTGAGGATCTCAAGGAGACAGCAGACAGCAAGGCCTTGAACCAGCCCCCTAGCCCTCACGGGACTCTCTCACCTCCAGTCCCCAGGGCTCAGGTGGGATTCCTATAGCATACCTTGGTAAGCTCCTGAGCGTTGGCAAGGTTGTCCACAGCGATGGCCAGGAAGACATTCAGCAAAGTATCTGGTTGTTCCAGCTAAGGAAGGGAACCCTTCAAACCCCACACCCCCCCACAGGCCGTGACCCTTCATCCCCACATCCTCCCACAGGCCGTGACCCTTCATCCCCCACATCCTCCCACAGGCCATGACCCTTCATCCCCACGCCCTCCCACAGGCCGTGACCCTTCATCCCCACGCCCTCCCACAGGCCGTGACCCTTCATCCCCACGCCCTCCCACGGGCCGTGACCCTTCATCCCCGCCCTCCCACAGGCCGTGACCCTTCATCCCCACATCCTCCCACAGGCCATGACCCTTCATCCCCACGCCCTCCACAGGCCGTGACTCTTCATCCCCACGCCCTCCACAGGCCGTGACCCTTCATCCCCACGCCCTCCCACAGGCCGTGACCCTTCATCCCCACGCCCTCCCACAGGCCGTGACCCTTCATCCCCACGCCCTCCCACAGATTATGACCCTTTATGCCCTACACCCTCCCAAGAGACCATGGCATCCCTCCTGCCCCTGAAGCAACCTGCAAATGCTGCTTTGAGCTTGTTCCTTGCATGTGACCTATGCAGGCACTTCTGGGTGCACCTTGTGCTGTACACACCTGTGCCTGCTGTGTGCATGTGTGCACCTGAGCCTACTCCGTGTGCATGTGTGCACCTGTGCCTACTGTGTGCATATGCACCTGCGCCTACTCCCAGCGTGCATAATGCGCCTATGCCTACTCCTGTGTGCATGTGCACGCCTGCGCTACTCCGTGTGCATGTGCACCTGAGCCTACTCCCGTGTGCATGTGTGCACCTGCGCCTACTACCGTGTGCATGTGTGCACCTGTGCCTGCTAGTGTACATGTGTGCACCTGAGTCTACTACCGTGTGCATGTGTGCACCTGTGCCTACTGTTGTGCATGTGTGCACCTGCGCCTACTCCGTGTGCATGTGTGCACCTGTGCCTACTCCGTGTGTATGTGCGCACCTGCCTACTCCCCGTGTGCATAATGCGCACCTGTGCCTACTCCGTGTGCATATGTGCACCTGAGCCTACTCCGTGTGCATGTGTGCACCTGAGCCTACTACCGTGTGCATGTGTGCACCTGTGCCTGCTGTGTACATGTGTGCACCTGAGCCTACTACCGTGTGCATGTGTGCAACTGTGCCTACTGTGTGCATGTGCACCTGCACCTACTCCCATGTGCATATGTGCACCTGAGCCTACTCCCGTGTGCATGTGTGCACCTGAGCCTACTCCGTGTGCGTAATGCGCACCTGCGCCTACTCCTGTGTGCATGTGTGCAACTGTGCCTACTGTGTGCATGTGCACCTGTGCCTACTCCCGTGTGCATGTAAGTACCTGCACCTACTCCCATGTGCATATGTGCACCTGAGCCTACTCCCGTGTGCATGTGTGCACCTGCGCCTACTCCTGTTGTGCGTGCTATCCTGCGCCTCCGTGTTGCATGTAGTGCACCTGCACCTACTCCCGTGTGCATGAGTGCACCTGCGCCTACTCCCGTGCTGCGTGTGCACCTGCGCCTACTCCGTGTGCAGTGTGCGTACCTGTGCCTACTGTGTGCGCATATGTGCACCTGTCCCTACAGTGTGCAGTGCGCACCTGCGCCTACTCCCGTGTGCATATGTGCATCTGCACCTACTGTGTGCATGTGCGCACCTGCGCCTACTCCGTGTGCATGTGGCACCTGCGCCTACTCCGTGTGCATATGTGCACCTGCGCCTACTGTGTGCTATGGCACCTGTGCCTACTCCGTTGTGCATGTGCACACTGATGCTACTCCTGTGTGCATGTGAGCACTGATGCTACTCCCTTGTGCATGTGCGCACTGATGCCTACTCCCGGTGCATAGTGCGCACTGATGCCTATTCCTGTGTGTATGTACGCACCTGCATCTACTCCCATGTGCATGTGTGCACCTGAGCCTACTCCCGTGTGCATGTGTGCACCTGTGCCTACTGTGTGCATGTGTACTGATGCCTACTCCGTGTGCATGTGGCACTGATGCCTGCTCCGTGTGCATGTGCACACTGATGCCTACTCCCGAGTGCATGTGCACTGATGCCGACTCCGTGTGCATGTGCGCACTGATGCCTACTCCCGTGTGCATGTGCATACCTGTGCCTACTGTGTGTATGTGCACCTGTCCCTACAGTGTGCAATGTGCGCACTTTGCCCTACTCCCTGTGCACATGTGCCCTGTGCTCTCACTGCATGTGCACACTGATGCCTACTCCCGTGTGCATGTGCACCTGTGCATACTGTGTGCATATGTGCACCTGTCCCTACAGTGTGCGTGTGCACCTCTGCCTACTCCCGGTGCATGTGCACACTGATGCCTACTCCGTGTTAGCATGCGCACTTGTGCCTTACTGTTGTACATATGTGCACCTGTCCTCTACAGTGTGCATGTGCACATCTGCGCCCTACTCCGTGTGCGTAATGGCACTGATGCCTACTCCTTGTGCGTGTGTGTACCTGTCCCTACAGTGCATGTGCGCACTGCACCTACTGTGTATGTGTGCACTGATGCCTACTCTCGTGTGCGTATGCGCGCACCTGCACCTACTCCCGTGTGCATATGTGCACCTGTGCCTGCTGTGGTGCATGTGCACACTGATGCCCTACTCCGTGTGCATGTGTGCACCTGTGCCTGCTGTGTACATATGGGCACCTGTCCTACAGTGTGCATGTGGCACCTGCGCCTACTCCTGTGTGCGTAATGGCACTGATGCCTACTCCGTGTGCATGTGCGCACCTGTGCCTACTCCGTGTGCATGTCGCGCTGATTACCTCTCCTCGTGTGCATGTGCACACCTGCGCCTACTCCCGTGTGCATATGCGCACCTGTGCTTTACTTTGTGCATGTGCCTATACCTGTGCCATGCTGCACCATGCACACTGAACCTGTGCTCACCTGTGTGATCTGGGTGCCCAACTTCTTCACTCAGTCTCAAGTTACCGAACAGTCCTGAAAACCAAGGAACCCTTCCTGCCACCTCGCTCTGTAGCACTAGTGGCCAGTCTCAGCTAGGACACAGCATTGGACTTGCTACCTAAGCTCAGAGCGAGATTCTGGGCAGCCCAGAGCCCTTTGAAGGCTCTTCTGCCCAATTCCCACTGGAAGAAGCCACCCAAAGCACCTCCAGCTCACAGAGTGTGGTACTCGGACTCAACTGTGGTCCTGTGGACAGAGCCCCGCCAACAACAGACCAAACCCAGGGGAAGCCCATGAGTGCTGGGGCCAGGATTAGTGGCAGGCCTGGGGTGACAGACCACACAGTACCCTGCAGCCCACCCTGCTAAGCTCAGGGGCACCCCAATAAGCCCCGCTGCGATTTCCCCCCCAGTGAGGAAATGAAGGCTGAGCCGGGGAGGGTCACGAGCCATCCTGTCTGCCTGCCTCCCCACCTCCTAGCTTCAGGCCCTGCCTCTTCTGACACAAAACTCAAGCGCCCTCCTGGTCTCAGTGCACTAGGCTCTACCGATTCCTCGAGCTCTCCCCAGATGCCCCAGACCTCCAGATCCCCAAGTTCTAGGTCCTTGCCACAGCTGACATCACCAGATGTTGACGGCATTTGGGCCCCTCTTCATGTCAACAGAACCCTCATGTCATGGCAGCCCAGTGTGTCCCCCATGGCCAGTGTCCTGGCAGAGCAGAGAAATCTTGCCAGCAACACTCATGCTCCAGGGCTGGCTGGCCTTCCTGTGTCCACAGAGCTGGGCCAAGACCATATCCCACTAGCCCCTGGCCCTTCTCGAGCAGATGAGAAGGCATGGAGCCAATGCACCTGACCAAATGTGGAGCAGGGTCCACAGTACCAGCTGGGACACTCCTCAACAGGCCTCGCAACAGGCTCTTCCTCTGTCGAGGCACTCCTCCCTGGCTCCTACCCTCTGCAGAGACCCTCACACACATATACACATGCACACACACGTCGTGGCACAAACTTGTGTGCACACGTACACGCATGCATACCTGCCTCACGGCCTCCGGGAGTCCAGACCCCACCTGGGACGCACAACCTGAGCCAAGCCCTGCCACAGGGCTAAGGCTGCAGTGGTGCAGGTGGATACTCAGAGCCCAGGCAGGCTGGGGCCAGTGGCCAGGTTAGGAGAAAGCCGGTCAAGGAAGACAGAACTTCCCCCGTCTCTTGGGATACTCCTGCAAAAGTCCCAGGGTGGGGGGAGGTGTCTCCAGGCGACAACACTTGAACCAGGGAGCCTTGATGCACATGGCAGGCAGGAATCACAGGGCTAGAGCAGAGGGGAGTCTGAGGGGCTGCAACTGGGACAGAACTTCTTCCCCCGCCATGGGGACGTGGTGGCCCTCCCTGCCCTCACCCTGCCTCTCCTGTAGGGCCCCCACCTGCTACAGGCCCTTCCCACACACGTTTCTAAAACAAGTCCCTTGGCATCCCCCCCACAGAAAACCTTTTTTTCACACTGCTCTACATTCCCAGTGGGCGAAGGAATCCTAAAACCCAGAGCCAAACTTGTGAACAAGCCAAAGAGAGAAAAAAGCTACAGCTGCCTCTCAGGGTTTGGCACATCTTCACTTAGTCTCAAGACCTGCCACTCACAGTCCTGCCGCGTCACCTGGCCCAGGCCCTTTGAGACACCGTGCGAGGCCGGCGCTTGCGGCCTCATGACCCAGGCTGAGAGAAGGATACAGTTTCCAAACAGCGTCAGGACGATGAAGTAAAAGGAGGGAGAACATGCCTTTGCTGACTCCGCCCTGGGATTAGATGCCATGGTACATGAGCGTTCCAATCCTCTCCCGTCAGGATCTATGGGGAGAGCCCCATGGGGGTGGCTGCGTGGCTCCGACCTGTACCACAACCCTGGCAGTTCACATGCACTCCACGCCCACCCATACATATACTCTACAAACCTCCACATACATATACTCACCTTACACTAAACACCTCACCCCACAAACATTTCCACACAGTCCATATACACACCTCCACACCCCCCAACAGCCCCATATACACCTCTGCATCCCCACAGCCCATATACACACCTCTACACCCCCCTACAGCCCATATACACACTCTACATCCCCCACAGCCCATATACACACCTCTATACCCCCACAGTCCTACACCTCTACATCCCCCGGACCATATACACACCTCTACATCCCCACAGACCATATACACACCTCTACATCCCCCACAGCCATATACACACCTCTACATTCCACAGCCCCATATGGACACCTCTAACATCCCC
>JAJIBD010026741.1:0-19158 GCA_021461705.1 Cryptotis parvus
AAGGAAGGAAGGAAGGAAGAAAGAAAGCATGCCTAACAAAGGTGCAGGCTGGGGGAGAGGAGAAGGGATTTGGGGATATTGGAAGAGTGGTGGAGGGTTTAGTGCAGGAACACTGTGTGGCTGAGACCCAATCATGAACAGCATTGTAATTCTATATCTCCCAGTGGTATAATAAAAAATTTAATTAAAAATAAAATAAATACATGTTAAGAATCACTAAAAAAGAACCATTGCTGTAATTATATACACATACACACCTAGACTTACATACATAAACATATTCTTTGCAATGCTTAAATTTAAGCAAACTCATTTATATGTGCCAATTAATTACATAATTTTTCTGCTTATCAAAATGTGCAGTGTTACCACATCCCCCAAAGGAATCTAATATCTTTTTATAATTTCTTCCCATATTTATTCCAAGACCTAATCAATTTCTATCTTCTATGCTGTGGCTTTTCTTGGCACCTCATTCAACCTGTGCTTACTTTTGTGTCGATTTCTTTCACTAAACCCTAATAATTTGTTTGTAGTTTGCTTTATTTTTATTTCCTTTACGATCTCTTAATTATTTCATAGCAATTTTCAAATCCACTTGTAATTTTTCCTTCATGTCTAATGTAGTAAGTCTATATTAATGCTAGAAACTTAGCTTGCTCCTTTTTATTCAGTATTTCTTCTTCAATGTGTACATTTATCTTTAAATTTTTTGTGCTTAACCACTAATTTCATCTCTCTTGCTCCTCTCTATCCTTCTTGCTTTTTTTTTTTTTTTTTTTTTTTTTTTGCTTTTTGGGTCACACCAGCGATGCTCAGGGTTTCTCTTGGCTCTGCACTCAGAAATTACTCCTGGCGGTGCTCAGGGGAGCATATGGGATGCCGGGGATCGAACCCAGGCCGGCATGGGCCGGCCGCATGCAAGGCAAATGTCCTACCCTCTGGGCTATCGCTCCAGCCCCTCTCTATCCTTCTATAAATTGATTTTCTACTATTGTGGGTTAACTTTTCTTTCTTTCTTGCAGTTCCAGCAAACTTTTATTGTGTATCATTGATTTGTTAATGTAATATTATTAAATATAAGACTTTTCTTATCTTTCCTTGAAGAAGTTTGGATATATTTTTTATCCTGTTAGCACTCAATTTACAGAAGATCTTATATTTTGGAAAAGGTGCATCTGTGCTTGTCCTAAAAGCAGAGATCATCAGATGATGTAATTATTTAAATTGAAATCCATTCTAATTGTTGGCTTGAGACACAAGCTCATACATGTACCTAGAGAATATCTTGCCAAACTAAGTTAACAGTAGTGCTGCTTGCATTTTTTATAAGACTTATATAATCATAACTTTCCTGAAACTAGGATATAGGAGAAAAGTGATCACTCATAGCTACAGTGATACTGGATTTTTTTAAAGGTTTTAATTTTTTAGTTAGCATTATAACAAAATATTTTAAACATTATTTTTGTTTTTAAATGAATCCAAGAATTCACTGTATCACTGTCTTCCCGTTCATCATCGATTTGCTCGAGCAGGCCCCAGTAACATCTCCATATGTCCTGTCTCATGCTAGTAGAGCCCAAGGGCATCTGCTTGCTCCAGGAACATAAAGAGCCTCAATCCATTCCGGAATGAGGTCTATAATTGTTACTGGTATTTGGCATATCAAATACAACACGGATAGCTTGCCAGGCTCTGCCGTGCAGGTAGCATACTCTTGTAGTCATCTCTAAGTCCAGCCGGGCTGTGATAGGCTGGTCTGCTGGGTGGACTTCTGACGAGAGAGAAGTCCGGATGTGGAAAATGGAGGCCCTCATGGAGTGGGGGTCGTCTGGCTTGTTGCAAGGCTCTGCTGGGGTGGCGGGCCAGGGCTAGAACCCGCCATCCCTCCAGGGCGCCTTGTGAGCGGCTGGGCACAGGGAGAGCAAGTAACAGCTCTGAATCCAAGAATTAGAAAATAAAAATCTGGATGGTTTCAGTAAAAGAAATCTTGTCTTGGAGCCACGTGATTGCTCAGACTTGGAACACACACTTTGCATATGCAAGGTCCATTGAAATACCACAGAAAGTGATCTCCAACCTGTGAGTAGACTCCAAACATCACCAGGGGGTGGCCCCCAATTAAATTTTTATCTCTTTTTGATATTTTGTTCTGCCAAGGACTGAATCCAGGGGCGAAAAGCCCCAGCAGCAGTTCTGGGCGGGGCCACCAGCCTTTATGGAGGGAGCGGAGGTGGGGAGGTGGCCCTAGTCCAGGCTCCCTAAAAGCCTGGTTGGCATAATTGCCAAGTCCTGCATGCCTGGGCTTGAATTTGGCTTCTGTTGGTAGGACTGTGTCCAGCTGTGGAGTCTGGACTAGAGGGTGACTGTGGTGTGTTGTGCAAGGTTTTCTGACTTCTTCTGTTCTTGAATTTACTTTCTGAGTTTCTATAACATGATTGATTCCACTAGTTTGATGTACTAGTTTGACTCGGGGGAAAGCCAGATGGCAGCTCTCCCCTGTGTGTCTGAGTCTCTGCATGATGGCTGATAGCCCTGAGGCAGTTCATGGGTGGGGCCACCAGGCATCCCAGATGGGGCAGAGAGGGGAATGGGGACCCCAGCTCCATCTCCACTAATGCCTGGTGACTTCTGCCTCTGAGAATCGCCTACTTGGGCTTGAACTTGGCAGTTCTGCTGAGCTGAGCTTGAGATCAGTGTGTCTCTTGGGTGGGGTTCTGATGAGCTGTGGAGTCTGGATGGTGAAAATGTTGGCTATAATGGTGAGCGAGTTTCATCTGGCTGCTTCCGAGGCCCTACTGAGGTGATGGGCCAGGACCAAAACCCATCTTGCCTCCCTGGAGCCTCATGGTCAGCTGAGCTAGGGGGAGCTGGATGGTATCTTTCCCCATGTGTCTGGGTCTCTACTCTTATATTTTTAAGGCAGCTTTGTCTTTCAAAGAATCAAAGCAGAAGACTCCATCTGGCATTTTAAAAGAAGCATGTATGCTAAAATATATATTTTGTTCTTTTATCCAAACAAAAACTTCATGTTAGCTTTAGAATAAGAAATTTTGACTGGATAAGCAATACCCACAGCATGAATTTTTAAGTTAAACATTTGCAAGGGTAACATAAATAATTTTCTCTAAAATAACACACACTTAAGTTTTGTGCGTGGACTCTCTGCCACACTGTTCCTGCTCTGCCCATCTTTCTGCCAACATGACCTGTCTCACAGAGCTCTTCTCTATATTGGCTTGTTTATGAACTGCTTTTTTTACTTCTTCCAAATAGGCTCTACTGTACCGAGGTATTGAATGTTAAAAATAAGTCTGAACTTAGGTTATTTCTTTGGGTTTAGTATCTCTTTGACAACTGGCCTGAGGCTGACACAGGACTGAGTTTGTTTAGTCACAGCTCACAGACTGGGTTTGTGTCCTACTGATTACATATGAAGCTTGATTGTCTTCTCTAGGGGGTATTTTAATTTACCACAAGGCCACATTTTTGCCCCCAGTTATTTTCAGAGGCGTGTTTCTATTGGACAATTGTATCCGCTGCCACAGAGGCTAAAGTTCCATTTACCTCACACTCACTAGACCCTTTTATTTCTAAAATTAATTTTTATTTATTTTTATTTTTGGTTTTGGGGCAACACCCTGCTGTACTAGGGCTTACCTGTGACTCTAGGCTCAGGCATCATTACTAGTAGTTCTCAGAGGACCATCATCATCATTATTTTTTAAAATCTGACTTCTCAGAAATTATATTACATAGTTAAGGGGTAACAGAAAAATGTTTTTGCAAGGAGAAATGATACACTTTTGTTTCTGTGACCAAAAAACTAAGGAATTCCACTTGGAAAACTTACCTATATTTGGGGACTCTAATTTATGCCATTTGTGGTCAGTAAGTCTTTCAATAAACCATTGGTAATTCTTCAGTCAACATTCTTTAGTTACTAGCTCTGCAAGAAAAGAATTATCATTCAAAGTGTAGTTACTGGTCTGCATAAGAAATCATTTTCAATTGGAATGAAATGTTACTGCCTATTTTAAAATAATCTTTCTCCTTGACTGTCTAATAGAGTGTCCTGAGAGATGCCTAATGACTAAAATAATTTATTTAAGAATGCAAAGCTGCTGATTGGTTTATATGAATATAATGTAAGATCATGCTTTATTTAAAATGCTACTGAAGGAGAATCATGCATCATAATGTGCATCAGAAATGCACCAAAGGGATAAGTGAGTCAACAAATGCCAAGTAGTCTTCTCCTGATGCCTGGAGTAGTAGTCTCCTGTGGGTCTGAGCATTAAGAAAAATAATATTACTGGAGGAAGTATGCATGGACTAAAAATAATAATAGTGTGTTGCTGACCTGGTCTCTAAGTCTCAAACGGGTTGATTAAGTCTCATTCATAGCATATAGCTAAGGACGAGCACCTGAGAAACACATAAATATACATTATTTATTTCCGGTAATACTTATTTTGGGTGTACTTAGCACAGTGGGATCAGTGTCCTTTAAAAATTAACCACTCATTCTCTGAGCTGGTAATTTTGTGTCAGTGAAGGATTTGTTATACTGAGCTTGTTCACCATTTTCACCAAACAAGTGATAGGAATAAAGGGAGTCAAATCATTAAGGAGAACTTTGCCTGAGGAGGGAAATAAACCTCCTAAATGAAATAATGAAATATGAAAATAATTCTCAGGAAACTGGCACAGTCTCTGTCCCTAAAGTATTAGAATGGGAAAAAAAGATCCACTCAAGTTGTGTGGGAGGGGTGCCTGGAATGAGCTTCTGTGGCAATGGGTCTGTTCAGCACTAAGGCTTTGATTGCTGAAGTGTGGTCCTAACTTGTCTCCATGGATGTTTGTCCTGTGCATTCTGCTGCAGACTGGGCTTCACAACAAGCCAACAGAGCTTGATCATTATTTGTTGGATCAAATAGATATTTATTCAAAGGAATAATTGAGGACGTTATCTATTTCTATGTATTAAAATCACCTCGTATTTAGCCCTTTCAAGAGTATTAGTTTATTGTCTTGCATTTGTGTGGATTAGTAACTCAGGAGGGGCTTGCTGGATGGTTCCACACAAAGTCAAGAGACTGCTGTCAGGATGTGGGGATTTTATTAGCAGAGAAGAGAGTCTCTCTACAGTATGAATCTGGCAATCAATAATTCCAATTGTCCAAGACAAAATGATTGAGGAGCAGGAAGCAATGCTTGATAGCTTGATGAAGCAATGGGTGGAGATTCCAAATTTGGAGATACCTGGAATGAAGTCAGAGGAAACAAAGCTGGGTGAGGAACTGTAAGGAACCAGAATGTCCAGCAGAATAATGTGGGCAAGCCCAGGAATAGCGCACAGTGAGAGAATACAATCTGGGGTATTGACTGCTCCATGCCTGTGCTCTGTCAGTCAGGTTAGAGGGAAGGTTCTTTAATAGATAGGATTGGTAGAGGAGTTTTAGCAGCAAATTTATAAGAGGATTTTTTTTCCTTTACCGCTGAAAGTATTCCTTTGTAGATAGTTGTCCTCTCAGGTTGACCCTCTCTCCTTTGCATTTTCGTTTACAATTACGTCCAGCTCCTGACCCTGAAAGTTTCTAATATGACAGCATACTTCTGCTGCTGGCACCACTGTGTGCTGAAAGTATTTATTTGAAATTCCTACAGATAGGACATAAAATAAATAAACATTAGTCTCCACCAATATTTGAAAAATGTTATCATAAGAAATTTTAAAAATGATCCAGAGGCACAGACACATGGCAGAGCTGATGCTGGCTCTCCCCATGCTAGACTGAACATGAGGCACCCGGGAGGGGTAGGGCCCTTTTCTTGGCTCGCCATAGTAAAGCTTCAGAAGCCAGAAAAACCTCATGTACCACAATTGCAGCCATTCTCAAGGCTGGTCTCCACAACTCGTCAGAGCCCCACCCAAGAGAGAAACTGACTTCAAACCCAGGTGTGCCAGTCACTGCAGCTCAGCTCTTTAGTCTTTCGTGGAGATGGTACAGTCTTTCTGTACCCTCCAGAAGGGCTGGTAGCCAGGCCCACGAATTGCTTCTGGAGCTGGTGGCCATGATACAGAGGTGCAGACACACAGCAGGGCTGATACTGGCTCTCCCCATGGTGCACGGCCACTTTTCTGCCACACAATATCTCAATGCTTTGTATATTACTTGCCAGGTATCCCATCAAATTTTATATGATTAAGTATGGTGAATAGAATTACAAGTGTGTGATCATAACATCTGTTCTGTGGAAACAAATCAGTAATTTCTTATACAGTGGGCTAAAATGACCCAAATGGATTCATTGTGAGATTTAATATTCTTCTTCAACTTTCTTCTACGAATATATTCCTCAACCATATTTAACTAACTAGCTCCAACAGCAATTCAGAATAGATTATTCAGTGTATGCTTAGGACAGGCTCAAACAGAGGCTGAGAAAAATTTAAAATAAATATTGTCCATAGGTGCAGTGGTGGGGATTTGGGGTTGACTAGTAGAATCCTACTACGCTCTTTAATTTCAAAAAATAAATGCAAGAACACAGCTGGGCCAGAACTGCATAGAACAATCCAGAAAAAAAAGTCATGACTTTACCAATACCATTCCCCTAAATGGGCTTTAATGGTCAATATAATTAGTGCCTGCTAGGGAAGCAGGCATGGGGAAGGGGGTAGGTGGGAATTGAGGATCTTTGTTGGTGGTGAAAGCACACTGGTGGTGGGATTGGTGTTGAACAATGAATCTTTCTAAAACAGTGTTGCGAAAAACATTGTACTTTGTAAATCAAGGCATTTAAATACAAAAAAAATAAATTTTAAGAAAAGAAATGTATAAGGAAGTTATTGTTATTTTTAAAACAATTGAAAAAATTAAAACAATTGAGGAAATGAATTGGGCACTAAATTACATAAGTAGTAGTTCTTTTTCTCTTCCTCTATTTCCTCTGCTTCCTCTCCTTCTCTACCTACACCCTCCTCTTCCTTCTCCTCATCCTTAGCCTTCTCCTCCTCTTCCTCCTCCTCCCCCCTCTCCTCTTCTTCCTCCTTCTCCTCCTCATTCTACTTCCATTATAACATTGTTGGTGCCTTCAGTTATAGAATACTATACTCATATCAAAATGCAGTCACAGTAGAAAACCCCCTATTTTTCAATGATCTCAATTTGCAAATCTTTCCCGTCTACCTGGCTTAGTAAGTTTGACCTCCCTACCAAAGATTGTCAGCCTCACTCTGCCTGAAGATAAGGTCAGGCTAACTTTCACACTGGATATGTGCCAGCCAGCCAGCACTATGCACAGCCTTGTATACCAGTGTAAGTTCATCAGGCAACAGAGAAAAGTTGTAGGTTTCTAAGCAAGGAAAATAATGGGACACATCTTTAATTTAGAAAGATTAACCTGATGAGATTATAGAGAATGGAATACTGTGGGGAGATTGGGTCAGTACACTGGGGAATAAAAATAGGATCTAGGTAGGATGATAGTTACACAGACTGAAGAGTGGAGACAGACAGGAAAAGGCCCAGGTGCCTTTAGAATGAAGAAAACAAGCAGATTGTTATTGAAAGTACATTTACATAAATAAAACCTTGCATTATGAATACAAAATTTGGTGGAACTTAATTAATCATAGTTCACTCATTAGTGCAATGAGATTTCACAATGTCATTGTCAAGTTTTATTCCACAACCTGGAGTTTTCATTCTCAGACTGCTAAAGACAGTAAAGAAAATTTTCATCAGATTCACATCTGGACTGGTAAGATACTTTTCAGGCATCCTCTCAGATAAATTGGTAGGGGGATGTTGTTGGAGCCAAGAATATTGGTGCTCAAGGGGTAGAGCATAGTCTAGTTTATGAAAAACCTGAGTTCAATCCCAAGCAATGTCTGAGTCCCTCCTGCAACCTTCAGTGACTCTGGTAGTAGCACTGGTAGCTCCTACAGACCTGAGTACCAAACTGTTAGTCCTAAAATGCTTCATGAGCATCACCTGGAATGACTCTACATTTAAAAAAAAAAAGTCATTTGTTATTTGAGATGGTCCTGTGTCAGGAGCAGATGAGAATTATGTATGAAAAGAACTGGGGGATGAAGACAATTCAAATATATTTCCTAAATATGAAGAAAACCACAAAAGTAACAGTATTCAAATTCTGAAAGCTAAAAACCCAAGTTTTCTTTTGCAAAAAAAATGAGTGAAAACAGTTCTGGTATCAGATAGTGTAGAGGTGGATTCTTGCATGTGGCACAGTGGGTTTATGCGCTGAATCATCACCGCCTGTCTCCCCCTTGCCCCCTGATCACTTCACTTGATCACTTGACATCCTGTTACTCATTGATTTGCTCAAGTTGGTGCCAGTAACATTTCCATTTTACCCTATCATGTGCCAGTGTAGCCCAAAGGCATCTAGTTGCTTCAGGAATACGAAGAGCCTCAAACCGTTCCTTCAAGGTCTTGACAATGAAGTCTGACCATCTTGTAGGTGGGTGGCCACGTGATCTTTGACATCCCGTGGGATCCAGTCGGTAATGGCTCTAGTCCGGTAGTCTCCAAATCGCATTACATATCCAGCCCATCTGATTTTCGATGCCAGGACGAGACACCGTCCCTGACTCTGGAACAGTGACAGAGGTTGGAGCTCCGGATTCCTTCTCTCACTTGAATGAGGCATGATATGCCAAGCATAGCTCTTTTGATTCCTCTTTGGAAGACCCGAATAGCATTCTCATCCTGCTTTCGTAGGGCCCAGGTCTCTGAGACGTATGTTAATGCAGGGAAAATGGTGGAGTTGAAGAGATGTGTCTGGAGCCAGAGGTTCTTTGTCCTTTTAGCAATTTCTTTGATGCTTTTGAAGGAATTCCATGCCACTCTCTTCCTCCTGGGCAGCTCAGGTTTTAGGTTGTTCATCATGTTGACTTCTCAACCTAGGTACACATAACTGCTGCATTCAGAGATGTTTGTTCTATTGAGAGTGAATGGAGCCTCTGGAACTAGTTCATTTCTCATGAACATAGTTTTGTTGAGATTCAGCTGTAGACCTTTCTTTCCACATTCTCGGTCAAAGTCAGCCAGCATTTGTGCTTATGAAGGATCTTGATGTATTGGGTTTGAATGCACTGTTTGGCTAGGGCTTCGATGACCGCTTCAGTCTCAACAGAATCAAAGGCTTTCTTTAAATCAATGAATGTGAGACAAAGTGACATCTTGAACTCCTTACAAACTTCAATGAGCTTGGTTACCATGTGGATATGGTCGATAGTGCTGAATCCTTTTCAGAAGCCAGATTGCTCACATGGTTGTCCTTCATCTAATGTTCTGCCAATCCTGTTTAGGATGACTCGAGTGAACAGCTTGTAGATGACAGACAACAGGCAGATGGTGCGATAGTTGCCAATGTCGTGGATGTCTCCCTTCTTGAACAGTAGAACTGTCCTTCTGGTTTTCCATTGGGAGGGCACCTTGCATTCAGACAGGTAGCGTGTGAAGAGATGAGCCAGTGTATTGCTGAGTACTGATGGCAGATTCTTCAGGTGTTCAGGTCTGACTTTGTCTGGGCTGGTTGCTGTTCCCTTCTTTACCGACGAAATGGCATGTTGGATTTCAGAAGGGAAAATGTTGGGGGGCGACATATCCATCCTGCAGAATTTGGTATATGGGCAGGTGGATGTGGCTATCAAAGAGATCTGAGTAGAACTCATGGATTATCTTCTCCATTGCCTTTCTGGAAGATGTGATAGATCCTTCAGGACATCGGAGGGCAGTCATCTTAGTCTTAAAGTTGGCAAAGGACAGGCAGGCGTTGCTAATGCTTTTCCCAGCTTCTGCTGCATCTTCCAGTATTTCTGCTCTTCTCTCTTTGAGGTCTTCTTTTATCACTTCTCTGCACTGCTTTGCAAGCTTGGATGTTAGCATTTGGTCGCCTGAGGCTCGCGCCTTGCCACGTTGGTGAATGAGCTCAAGAGTTTTTGAAGATAGGTGTCCTTTTGTGGCTTTATCTCTCTCGGCATTCTTGGCACAATCATGGAGGTGCTGAACCAGTCGGTTGTATTCTTCATCAATGTCATCAATGATGGTATCTTCCCATGTTGCCGCAATGGTGCCAAAGAGTTCCCAGTTGGTGGCCGTTCTGGAAGTTCTCTTCTTAAACTTTGCAGCCTTTTCTCCCTGTTGTGTGAAGTAGAAGTGAACCTGATAGGGGTGATTATTGAGCACAGAACCAGGAGAAAGCCCTGACCACTGCTGAGCATGACCCAAAAACAAATAGACAACAAAACAGTGAGATCACATAAGGTCTATTTCTTGGAGAGCAATCTAGAAAAATCCCTGTTCTTACTTAAAGTTATCAGAGTCATTCCCATTATTGAAGGAAGAGAAAATGCACTACCGCACTACAAGTTTTGTGCAACTCCAAACTGGGGTCTGATCATCCCAGCTCCAAACTTGAATCTGATAGCTTCCCATGCAGAATATATTCTCCCAATCACAGACAGAACTGCAGGGAAATATGGGAGAGAAGGCAGTATTCTGTGTACTAGTGGAAAGGGTGACAGTAAAAATGTCAGAAACTAATAAGTGCTCCAGATATTCTTGGATGTATTTTGGGTCTTAGGAGCCTTTCTATCGGTCTTCAGACACAGAGATCAGGACAGTTTCCTAGAAGGTTCTGAATAGCTATTGAGTATGGTGAACACAATATATAAACAGAGGAAGTTGTTCCCTTCATAAGCTTCTTGGGAAGAAGATTTTTAAATATTCTTAGATTAAACAATACCTCCTTCTCATATGCACTAAGTAGCTTTGGATTTCATTTAAGGAAAACAGCTTTCTTTCATGTATCAAAATATGAAGCATAACTTAAAATTAGAATCCTTTTTCCTATTTAGATATATATGTGTGTGTGTACATATATGATTAATTAGAAATAAAAACATGTTTTACCTGTCACTCTATGCAGCCTGAGGATGTAAAGCAACACAATAAACTGATGTCAAATGCAAAACCCTCAAAAATCTCCCCAGCTTGGGACTGGAGCAATAGCCCAGAGGGTAGGGGCGTTTGCCATGCACGCGGCCGTCCCATGCCAGCCTGGGTTCGATCCCCAGCATCCCATATGGTCCCCTGAGCACCGCCAGAGGTAATTCCTGAGTGCAGAGCCAGGAGTAACCCCTGAGCATCATCAGGTGTGACCCAAAAAATCAAAAAAAAAAATCTCCCCAGCTCAAAAAGGGGACTCTCATACGTTGTTGGTGGGAATGTCGACTTGTACAACCTTTCTGGAAAACAATATGAACATTCCTCCAAAGACTAGAAATTGAGCTCCCCTTTGACCCAGCCATACCACTCCTGGGAATATACACTGGGAAGCCAAAAACATGCAGCGGAAACACAATCCGCACTTTTTATTTTCATAGCAGCACTATTCACAATAGCCAGAACCTGGAAACAACCAGTATGCCCGAGAACTGATGACTGGATAAAGAAACTGGTACATCTACAAAATGGAATACTATGCAGCTGTTAGGATACTATGAAGTTATGAAATTTGCCTATAAATTGATGGACATGGAAAGGATCATGTTGAGTGAAATTAGTCAGAAGGAAAGAGAGATATAGAATGACTTCATTTATTTGCATGACATAAATATATATATTATGACACCAAAATCCAATGTCAGGCGAAACATGGATCAGGAGGTCTTACCAAAAGTGGAAATTACCGCAAACGTGTGGGAGTCAGAGGTTAGGTAAGACAGAGAAGGGAACATGTATGAATAAATGACGAAAGGGTTAATACCAACCTAGAACTGAGCATTAAATACAGGCCCAAAAAAATGTACATGATGGCCTCTAAGTGTATGTAGTGCAACCCACAATGTGTAAGAGAAGGAAAAGAGAGAAAGGAGAGAGAAAAGAGATAAAGAACCTGCCATTTAGGCAGGCTATGGGAGGGGAGGGAATTGGGGACATTGGTTGTGGGGAAATGGGCACTGGTGGAGGGTGGGGTGCTGGAACACTATGTGACTGAAACCTCCAAACATGAACAATGTTGCAATTGTATATCTCACAGTGGTATAATAAAATATTTTTAAAAAATCTCCCCAGCTCTATTCTACCCTTTCTAACAAGCCTCATTGCAAATAAGCACTCTCCTTGTTCTCAGTTGAGTATACTTAGCCACCAATTACATGAAAATGTATTATAAAATAATTGATTTTCATCCTCATTAGCCAATTATTAGGAAGGAAAATCATGGAAAAATCATTTACATTTTATTAATTCTTCAACAACATTTCTAAGTAATTCTCTTGTCAAGAGCTACATATAGAAAGAAGATCATTTCCTGCTCCATTTTTCTTGTGAATTAGGCATCACTTGAACCAAAAGATAGATATTCCTGTTATGAACTCACTACACCATTCCCCATGGAGCAGGGATACTCTTCAGCATCTGGGGGGGGGGGAATTAAATCTATCCTTCCCACTGTTTCCTTCTCACAGGCTTTGTAAAATATTTAATTGAACCAGGCAACCCCCTCCTAGAATTTTCATACAAAATTCACTATTCATTCCTTTTTGAGTAATTGCAAGGAAGCTAATGCACCCCTTTAGATAATGTGTGTCATAAAGCAAAAAGAAAAGGGAAGACCTTCAGACAGCCCCATAAACCCACAAGGAAAGTCTTGGAAACAAAAGGCTTGCACCTGTGTTTAAGCTCAGCCCTATCCCTCTGGTGGATGCAGGCAGGGTCTGCTTCCCCACCCCCATGTCCCATCTGTTGCTACATCTGAGCCCATTCATTTACCAATGAAATGTTCCTCAGAGCTGGTGCCACCTGACTGACACTCCCCCAACACACACTGTTCACCTTTGGTTCCAGGTCAGTAGGGCATGACTTCTCTCTGAGATGAAGTACCGCGTGGTATCTGGACCTCACAGAATGGTGCTCTAGGTGGACCAAAGAGACCAGGTTAGAGTAAGAGAAGTTTCTCAACTGCCTTACCAATCCAGCAAAGAGAATTTTACTCAGACCAATGAGATGAGTTATTCCCTGCCTTGTGCCCATGCAGGTCGAATTACCAAATGCCTCAAAGGGAAAGAACCATCTGAGGGAAAGCCAAGAGAGGTGCTTCCCCAGGGAAGTCAGAGGAAGATTTGGTGAAGAGGCAGTGTGGACAGACATTGGGGCTGAGGAGGAGGCCAAATTCTGCAGAGGTCTTTTTGGTTAGCACAAAAGAGGAACAACAAACCTTATTGTTCGTATGTAAAACCCTTGCAGTAATGCCAGGCTTAACTACATTTGAAGACAATCGTGCTAAGACAATCAGAAAGGGCAACTACAACAACTTTAAGCCAGTCTTAGACTAGGCTTGGGGTCTGTTTAGAAACATAATTGGGAAAGGGTCTCCCAAGCATACTCAGAAAAGGCAGGGGGCTTCTGCAATTCTCACTCAACTCAGCCAGAGTTCAATCAAGAACCCCACTATGCAGCACCCTCAGGCCCTGAGTTCTGCAGGTGATGAACTGAGGCACCTTAATGGTGCTCATGGGCCCTCAATGCCTGTGTTCAGAAGTGCTTGGGGAACTATTAGGGTCTGGGATTGCCCTGAGGTCAACCATACACAAGAAATGTCTTAACTCCTATACTACCCCTCCTGCCCCTAATACTGTACCTTATTGAGAATTGTTAGCCCAAGCTTTGCATTTCCCTTACAACTGGAATGCATCCTCCACAGGTAATGATATCAAAGTCTAATCTATTTTCTTTTGTGTGGTTCTTTTGTGTGATTTTATACTCAAACAATGTTTGGAATTACCATATGCACATCAAAGCACAATGCTTTGTTTCCTATTCACATATAAGTTTTTCCTCTATTGACAATGACCTGCTGTGCAGTGTTAAACTTTGAATTCTTTTTTAGTTTGTCTTTGTTTGGGAGCCACACCAGATGGTGTTTGTTCAGAGCTCACTTCTGGTTCTGCACTCAGGGAATCACTCCTGGTGGGCTCAGGGGACAATTTGGGATACCAGGGCTAGAACCTGCTTCAACCGCAATCAAGGCAAACACCTTACCCATTGTCCCATTTCTCTAGTCACTTAAATTTTAACTTCTAAAAATATTTAGGAATATATATATAAATATATATGTATATATATATTATAGTTTGCTTATTTGTTTGTTCATTGAACCACATTCAGGGGTGCTCAGGGGCTCACGGCTTGCTCCTGGCTAAACACTCAGAGATCACTCCTGCTGGACCTTGGAGGTCCATATAGGATGCCAGATATTGACAACCAGGTCAGTCCTACCTACTGTTCTATCGCTGTAGGCCCTAGGAATATCATTTAGACATATAATTGGAAAAATGTTGAAAGCATTATGCAAAGTAGAATAAAATACACATAAAAATGACAAGTATCGTATGACTATTTATGTGTGATACCTGGAATAGTTAAGTGAACAGAAAGAGAATAGAAGTTGCTGGTGAGTATGGAAAATGTATAACTAATATAGTAATGAACCCAGAGCCATGGCAGGGCCTGGCAAGCTACCCGTGGTATATTCGATATGTCAAAAACAGTAACAATAATGGACCCCATTCCCAACGAATGGAGACATTACTGGTGCCCGCTCAATAAAATTGATAAACAATGGGAAGACAAGCGATACAAGTGATGGAGAATGGGAAGTTATTATTTAATGGGCATAGTTTTAGTGTGAGATGATGTAGCAGTCCTGGATATTAATGATATAACAGGCACTATTGAATGTATTTAATCAATAAGAATGTATTTAAAGCCACTAAACTATATGTTCAAGAATTATTAAAATGCTAAATTGTACATTATCCATATAAATGTATGTGTATGTAGATATATATCTACATGCATACTTATATCACTTGTCACTTGTCTTCCTGTTGTTCATCAATTTGCTCAAATGGGAAAAAGTGATATCTCCATATGTCCTGTTACATGCTAGTGTAGCTCAAGGGCATCTGCTTGCTCCAGGAATACATAGAGCCTCAAACCAATCCTTCAGGTCATGGGAATAAGGTCTATAACTGTTACTGGTTTTTGGCATATCAAACACCCATTTGTACACGGGTAGTTTGCCAGGCTCTTCTGTGCAGGAGAATGGTCAGTACAGTGTACAAATGTGAAAGATACTGGAAGGACCTGGTCCTAACTTCCATTATTGTCTAAGAATATCGCATAATTGGACATTCATACAATCATGTATTTACAGTACAACCAAAACTTAAATGCCATAGTCAGTCCTTTAACTAAAGATTTTAGAGATTGTGATATGGTTAGTTGATGTGGGGTATTGGATCAATCCTGGAACATCTAGTGCAGTTTATTTCAAAGCAGGTATTAGAAGAAGACAGTGTCCATCTAAAGCCTAAGGAGTAATAGTTTCTTTGAGTATTTTGTAATTGAGGGAAATTTTACTTAATGGGAGAGTTTTCCAGATACAATTTATATCAGAAGATTCTTTTTCTTGCTGAAGGCCATATAAATCCAAACTATTTCTCTGACTAGACCATTTAAAGCCTTCAGAAGGAATATCAGCTGCCTCTTTGGAAGCAGCCATGTGTGAGAGTTATTATTTCTGCAATTCTTGCATTGCAAGTGTTCTGCAATACCTACTTGAGGCAAAAATAGAAAGAGCTATGTAAACACAGATGATGACTTTGTGTAGTTGCAGGAGAATGCCTGTGTTTTATGGCTTGAACTTTGTACAATTATTGACTAACTGAGAGCTCTCTATGGTGAGTATTAATTAACATGAGATAAGAAACAGTAGAGCAGGAAGTAGAATGTAATATAAATGAGGATAATGGGGGTTGGAGACACAGAAACCGGATAACAGATATAAACTAGAAGCTGCATTAGGACCATAATGGAGATACCACTTCAGCTGTTTTCTGATGATTTTGTAATTGTCAAAAAAAATAATAAATAAATTAAAAAAATAAAGTAAAATAAATCTGAAGAGCACAGAATTTTCCCCAACCCAGCCTGAACTTCTGCATCACTTAATTCTAATATAATGCAGATTTTTTTCTATTAGTCTCTTTCAATCTGAGGCTTTACAATCAAACACATGTGACTTTCTAGTCACTATGAAAAATAATTTAGAGGAAATTACTTCAAGCTTAGATTTAACCAGAAAGGAAAAGGAAACAAAAACCAAGAAGGACACTATGCTACTACTTTACAAAAAATTAAGAAAATTTTAAAGACAGGGCAAGTGATCTAGGGGAGAATTTTATGTCCTAACTTAGCCCCATTGCATCAAGAGATCCAAGAGACTGGGTCAGCTTTAGTCTGGGTATTTCTGTGGGGATGCTTTAGGTGAGGTTAGAATTAAAATCAGTGGGATTTGAATAATGCTGATTATCTTCTAAAACAAAATGAGGCAGACTCACCTGGTCAGGTACCTAAAACAAGAGAGAACTCTCCCACAGATTACATGTGGCTTCCTCTCCAAGCTCTTTTGGCATGGATAATGACCTGTAGACCAGAACTGCAGAATTGGGGATTGGGAGGCTCCATAATCATTAAGCCAATTCCTTAAAAATACATCTGTGTGTAGATCTATACACTGCCTATTGGCCTCATTTTACTGGTGAACCCTATCATGGGACATGGATAAGATTGTAAATGTTTGTGCTCAGTTAGGAGAGGTAAAGTATAATATTGTAATGGCTTTTAAGTAATCACAGATTATTTTCTTTCTTCCCAAAAGAGGTGTTGCATATGCATACACACCCCTTGAGTCTCAGTGGCCTCCTAACTGCTTTATTTAACATGTATAGCAAAAGTAACATAATGGTTTCTGAAGCTATACTCTAAAAATTCATGCAGCCCTTTCCTTGTACACAGAACACTTATTCTTGGAGCTATAAGGAACAGAGTAAGAATTTTCCATTCTGGAGACTGCCATTTTATGAGGAATCCATTTCTCCTCAGACTAGAGAGTCTGTGTAGACTCCCTAGTTATAGTCTAAACCAATCCCAGCCGTCAGGTCATTCTGGCCTAGTGTAAGCATGAGACTAATTAGCTTCCAGATGATCCCAGCTCTGTTACTGAAGTTCTCTCAGTTGAGATCCCATTACAAAGCTGTAGTAAAAACTTGATCCCTCTCTGAATTTTTATCTGTAAAATCCATCAGCTGAATAAAATGGCGAAGGACAGGCAGGTGGTGCGAATGCTTTTCCCAGCTTCTGCTGCATCTTCCAGTAGTATTTCAGCTCTTCTGTCTTTGAAGTCTTCCTTTATCGCTTCTCTGCACCACTTTGCAAGCTTGGGCGTTAGCATTTGGTCACCTGAGACTCGCACCTTGCCATGTTGGCGAATGAGCTCGAGAGTTTCTGAAGACAGGCGTCCTTTTGTCCTGTCCTACACCAACTATAAGACCAAGAAGACTGCCCTGCGATGCCCTGATGGATCTATCACATCTTCCAGAAAGGCACTGGAAAAGATTATCCATGACTTCTACTCAAATCTCTTTGATAGCCATGTCCACCTGCCCACATACCAAATTCCACAGGATGGGTATGTCATTCCCAATGTTCTCCCTTCTGAAATCCGACATGCCATCTCTCGGTAAAGAAAGGAAAAGCACCAGGCCCAGACAAGTCAGACATGAACACCTGAAGAATCTGCCATCAGTACTCAGCAATACACTAGCTCGGCTCTTCACATGCTACCTGTCCGAATGCAAGGTGCCCTCCCAATGGAAAACCAGCAGGACAGTTTTACTGTTCAAGAAGGTAGACATTCACGACATCGGCAACTATCGCCCCATCTGCCTGTTGTCCGTCATCTACAAGCTGTTCACTTGAGTCATCCTGAACAGGATTGGCAGAACACTAGATGAAGGACAACCATGCAAGCAAGCAGGCTTCCGGAAAGGATTCAGCACAATCGACCATACCCACATGGTAACCAAGCGCATTGAGGTTGGTAGGGAGTACAAGATGCTGCTCTATCTCATGTTCAATGATTTAAAGAAAGTCTTTGATTCTGTGGAAACTGAAGGGGTCATCGGAGCCCTAGCCAAACAGGGTATTCAAATCCAATACATCAAGATCCATCGTGAGCTGTATTACCATTCTACAAGGAATCTCACCATTCTACAAGGAAGTGATCATTGATGTCAAAAGAGGGATGTGACAGGGTGATACCATTTCACCAAAACTCTTAAGCTCCACCCTCGAGAACATCATGAGACAATAGAATGGGAAGGAATGGGGGTGAAGATAGATGGTCCGCAACTACACCACCTCCGCTTCACTGATGACATCGTCCCTAATAATACCAAACATTAGCCAAGCGGCACAAATGCTGGCTGACTTAGACTGCGAATGTGGAAAGATAGGTCTACAGCTGAATCTAAAGAAAACAATTTTTTATAAAAAATGAACTAGTTCTGGTGGCCCATTCACTCTCAATAGAACAGACATCTCTGAATGCAGCAGTTATGTGTACCTAGGTTGAGAAGTCAACATGATGAACGACCTAAAACCTGAGCTGCACAGGAGGAAGAGAGTGGCATGGACTGCCTTCAAAAACATCAAAGAAATAGTCAAAAGAACAAAGAACCTCTGGCTCCGGGCACATCTCTTTGACTCCACCATTCTCCCTGCATTAACATATGCCTCAGAGGCCTGGGCCTTAAGAAAGCAGGATGAGAATGCTATTCAGGTCTCCCAGAGAGGAATCGAAAGAGCTTTGCTTGGAATATCACGCCTCACTCAAGTGAGAGAAGGAACCCGGAGTTCCGACCTCCATCGCTATTCCAGAATCAGGGACACTGTCTTGTTTGCCAAGGCATCGAAAATCAGATGGGCTGGACATGTAATGCGATTTGAAGACAGCCACTGGACTAGAGCCTTTACCGACTGATCCCACGGGATGCCAAAAGATCACGTGGCTGCCCACCTACAAGATGGTCAGACTTCTTCGTCAAGACCCTGAAGGAATGGTTTGAGGCTCTTCGTAATTCTGATGCAACCAGATGCCATTGGGCTACACTGGCACATGATAGGGTCAAATGGAAATATTACTGGTGCCCACTCTAGCAAGTTGATGAATAACGGGATTCAAGTGATCAAGTGAAGTGAATAATAA